>JAVQJF010095688.1:0-21231 GCA_036023855.1 Gadopsis marmoratus | reverse complement strand
TGGAAGACCACGGAAGACAACTAAAGTGGATGATCGCAGAGTTCTTTCTTTGATGAAGGAAAAACCCTTCAAAACATCTAGCAAAGTCAAGAACGCTCTCAAGGACGTAGGCCTATCATTGCCAAAGTCTAATCAAGAGACGCCTTCATGAATGTAAATACAGAGGGTTTACAGCAAGGTGCAAACCACTGGTAACACTCAAGAAGCGAAAGGCCAGATTAGACTTGGTCAGAAAACATCTAAAAAAAGCCAGGCCAATTCTGCAACAAGATTTTTTTTGGACAGATGGAAGTAGCAGGATGGATTCTGAAGTGTATAGCACTAAACTATCTGCTCAGATTGAGCCAAATGCTGCAAAACAGGACGGTACAGATGGATAATGACCCAAAACATTCTGCGAAGCAACCCAAGAGCTTCTCAAGGCAAAGAACTGGAATATTCTTCAATGGTCGTGTCAAGTCACCTGACCTCAACCCAGTTGAGCAGCTTTCCACATACTGAAGACAAACCTGAGGGCAGAAAGACCCACAAACAAACAGCAACTGAAGGCGGCTGCAGTAAAAGAAGGCAAAGCATCTCAACGGAGGAAACCCAACAGTTTGTCCATGGGCTCCAGATGAGTTTTTGTTTTCTCAATAAAAACACAAATAGGACCCTGAAGAATTAAGTGTGAACATTACATGAGAAGTGATTACAAATCGATGTGTGTGATAGTATTGGAGAATATGCTGTGGTGTTTTATGTCTGACTGTTGGGAGAGGTTCGCTAGCCAAAGGCTAAGCCCCTCCCTTCATTCTTGAAGTGGTCAGAAATGTTCCCATGCTCTCTGTGTGCAGGGGCTTTGTGTCTCTTGTGTGTTGGTGTGATTTCACTGCACGGGAGTGTTGGTAACCCTGGATTTGCATGTGAATGGAGTCGGAAAAAGCAGTGGAATGCCGTAATCACCTCACGCACACACTCGAGCTGTCCTTTTGTGTCCTTGTACGGATAAACTCAGAGCGAGCCATTTGTTGAATGTGCAGCACTGACAGAGAGACAGTCAGTCACTCAGACAGCTGTTGGAATGAATGTCCTTGTATTGGGATCAGTGTACATGCTGTATGGGTGTGTGGTCTGGCCCAGTTTAGTTTGCCTAGTGGCAACAACTCATTCCAAGCCTCTTTGGTACAAGATGACAGACAGGCAGGACTGGAATGTGGGTAAATCTGTAAACCTGGTTTATCTAAAAGCAGTTTAAAAAAATTATTTTAGATCAAATAAAAACAAATCCAGCTGGAATAGTCAACGTATTTGTTGAATTCTGCCAAGTCAGCCTTTTTAATGCGTCTGCATGTAGTTTCATTGTATGTTGATCAGTGAGATGAGCTTGTTTTAGCTCAGTTGCCAGGTGTCTTTGGCATCGAGCGCAGCTCTGCTCAAAGGATAGGTTATCATGAAAGTTATCATTAGTGTCTTAAAACTTTATTATACAACACCTCACATTCACATTAGCGCTAATATAATTGCCACCATGGCTACAGGCATAGTGGTCTTATCTATCGTTTCTGATATTGGTGCAGTGTTTCCCACAGGATTTCATGAGATCCTGGGGGGGAGGACCCCAAACCCTCTAGGGGGTTCTGGGGGCATTTCACCTGAAACTGAAGGTAACTACAGTTAACCAAATGGAGAAGATTCTACAGTTTCATGTATGTGCAATGGGTTAAATGTTTGGCACATATCTCTGCAGCTTCAGTCAGGCCCTTTGTCCTTATCCTGTTTATTGTGGAGAAGTGTGAATGAACGCTGGCAGTAATACTACTTCCACTTTAATCAAATATCTGCCACTCATAAAATATAAGTCATCACGCGCAAAATCAAGCTGGCAGCTGCGAGCGAGAAATAAAACTGGGATACATGACAACTGAGTCACACTAGGAAACTTTACCTATTTATTTGTTTTCTTATCAAGGCTAGTCAGTTACTCACTCATTACCTCAAATGATTTCATGTCCTCAAAATGCATCCAGAAATGTTCCAGCGCGTATCTGTGTTTGTGTGTAAATATACGCATAGAACAGGGGCGTCACTGACTACTAGCAAGCAACCTATAAACTCTGATTGCCTGTAACCAATAGCAGCATCCAATATAGAAATATGACCGTGACGCTGTAGTAGGTCACCAGCAAAGATGGTGGGTGAGAACTGATCGCTATACATACAAGTGGAACAAGCAATGCGCCATGCAAAAGGGCAGACGATGCACAGCTGTTACATCTTTATGTATTAGTTTTACAGACAGAAGTAAATGTATCACATAGACAAACAGGCTCACCGGTTAGCGCTGTTTCTCTAGTTTAAGAGGAAAAAACCGCAGGTCTCTAGCTGTAACCTTTGCGAAGATATGACGTGTTTCAGGGTTAATGTGGAGAGAGATGATGAAGAAAAATGTTTTTGGTTCATTATAAGACTATGGCGGAAGAAAGTAATATCTGACAGGCCGCCATACATTAGTTAATGAATGGGGAAATTCTGTGGTGGCCGTGAGTTATCACGTTGATCTGGAACCATTTTTAAACCAGATTGAGTCACTTAAAGCTACCATCTGTAGAAATATGATTATCTTTGTGCCCTGTTGAAATCTTCAGTGCTGGCACTCTGAGGCCTGGTAGAAAAATATGAATATATGTGAATATAATCAGAGGTAACTTCCCTAACACTTAATGTTCTGTCGTATTTTATTCTCATGCCCCTCACTTGTAGTTCCAGAAATGATCTGTTGTTACTTTATGAAAAAATATAAGTATATTTATTTTACATGTCTCAATAAAGGTCCAATTTATCTTTGATTACTGCAGATAAAATTATTTATGTTTTATCACGGACGCTGAGGAAGAAGAATGTGTTATTCTGTACATGAACATGTGTCCCGTATTTGCTGTAGGTGAACATCATCCCAGTGATCGCCAAAGCGGACACCATCAGTAAGACCGAGCTGCACAAGTTCAAGATCAAAATCATGAGTGAGCTGGTCAGCAACGGCGTCCAGATCTACCAGTTCCCCCTGGATGATGAGACCGTAGCAAAGGTCAACACGACAATGAATGTAAGGAAACGTGCGCTCACACACACTCGCATCTTCAACCCGAGTTCTTTCGTAGGGCTGAGTTATGCTAGAAGCCAAAGCTTCTAAAGTATTCTCTCAAACAAAAAGAGCGATGGTTGCAGTTTCAGTTTAAATGTATAATAAAATAAACTGTTTTCGCAGGGTCATTTGCCTTTTGCTGTAGTAGGCAGCACAGAGGAAGTCAGCGTTGGCAATAAGTTGGTAAAGGCTCGTCAGTATCCCTGGGGTGTTGTGCAAGGTAAGATGGATCATTGTTTGCTTGTTTTCCTAAACATCTGTGCATGCATTTCCAGAGATTTTGCTGTTAATTGTAGGATCACATTGATTTAATGGCCTATATTTGTATTTTTTTTTAAATTTCTCACAACAATTGTCAACCTGGTTAGCAGCCAGCTGTTAGCGTTAGCTGCCAGCCAACCTACAGTAAAGAAAGATCATTACTGTGGCTGTCGGTGGGGAGTTTACATCTCGTTGTTGTCTAAATGCTCTTTTGAAGGCGTTTCTAGCCAGATATAAAAACACCTGGATGAAGTTACAATATTTCATATCAGCCGGATGGCTAACCCTTTTATTCGTCTCCCGTCTATTCATGCGTCTCAGTGGAGAACGAGAATCACTGTGACTTTGTGAAGCTGAGGGAGATGCTGATCTGTGTAAACATGGAGGACCTGAGAGAGCAGACACACACTCGCCACTATGAGCTGTACAGACGCTGCAAACTGGAGGAAATGGGATTCAAAGACACAGGCCCCGAGTGCAAACCCGTCAGGTGAGCTGCCAACTCATAAAAGAAATAAAAATGAAACCTGTGTGCGACTGACGTGACTGACAACTCTGTGTGTGTGTGTGTGTGTGTGCAGCTTGCAACAGACTTATGAGGCCAAGCGTCAGGAGTTCCTGGTGGAGTTGCAGAAGAGAGAGGACGAGATGAGGCAGATGTTTGTGCAGAGGGTGAAGGAGAAGGAGTCTGAACTGAAGGAGGCTGAGAGAGAGGTATGTAGACATGCAAACTCTTCACGAGCATCATACGCTGTGTGTAAATAGCTTCAGACGGCGCACATCAGCCACAGGGGTGTGAGTTGCTGACTCAACATCAGTTCAGTTTTATATTTTTATTTTTCTTTCCTAAACTGTATTTTATCACAATGTGGGACTTATTTTTGTTGCCCTGGCAATGGGTTTGAAGGGTTATGATAAAATTGTGCTCACCAAAGAATTGCTAAGATCTTTGAAGATGGCGACATCACTAAAAGTAGGTCCAAGACAATCAGACAGGTTTTAAAGAAACCCCCAGATTAGTGCTGTCCTGTTAGTACGGTCCTTTGTCAACATCTGTAACCTTTAACAGACTTTCTGGTTCAACTGTGGCCTACCACACTAAACCGTTGGCTACTGACTGTACTTTCTTCCTCCTGAAGTTATAATTTGTTAGAGTATTTTATTCATTTTTGAATAGACAAATGTAATTTTTTTCACTTTCAAGTTTTTTTTTTTCCTTTTCCTTTTCTCTCCTATAAATCATGAGGAAACCAAATATGACCTTTCTTCTTTTACTGGATAAAGAAGTAAAAGCAAGTTTCCCTCCCAGAGAAAGTGACCCTTTTTACATTTTCACATCTAAGTTGGATTTGGTGTGAGAGAGCGAAAACCTTATCATGAGGAAACTTATTGTCGCCTAACAATTTCAATTTGCTTGTTCTACTCGATGCTAGGAAACATGGAGGCTTCCCTGTAACTCTGTTGTTCTCTGGGTGTGTTTCAGCTGCAAAGCCGTTTTGAGCAGCTGAAGCGCCTCCACGCAGATGAGAAAGCGGCTCTCGAGGAAAAGAAGAGACACCTGGAGGACGACCAGAGCTCCTTCAGCAAGAGACGAGCTGCTGCCCAGCTCCTGCAGGCCCAAACCTTCACCGCCAATGGCAAGAAGGACAAGGACCGCAAGAAGTGAGAGGCTTCTCTGAAAGCTAATTCTAACGATTCAGGGCAATATTCTAGATCCGTAGACTGACGCAGTAAAGTATATATAAAAAGAGGGAGGTATATCAAAAGTAAAAATTGAATTACCCCAGGCAGTGAGGGGGCTCAGTACTCAGCTTTATAGAATACTGGACACGTTGCCACCTGCTGGTAAAATTCATGTAGGGCAGCAAAGCTGATGACTGAGTGTGTATACAGTTTGTGTGCATGAGTGCACAGACTGACATGTGGTGCATAATGTGCTGCTGGCAAAATTCTGCTCTCCCAGGAAGTGACCTGGGTTTGGTCCCCCTTGTGTTAACTACTCATTCATTAAATTATTCTTTTTATTTATTGTTTTTTTTGTTGCAATGTTTCAATCTTAATGATATATTGAATGTGACAGTGAATATTTTGTTATCATAAACACACAGACAGAAGAGCAAATTGAATCTAGAAGAGTAATGCACAAAGTGGGGGAAAAGTGCCCACTTAGGTTCTTTACAGACAAACTACGTCCTACAGCCAGTACAGTAACTTCAGTCACACAGTGTGAGATATGTTATATGGAATTTGCTGTGAAATGGATTCTCTGCTCTCTCTTCCAGTTCTGGCTTCATGTGAGGACACTGGGATGTGAAGAACACTCCAGTATGACCAGTACAGCCAGTGACATGCTGCCCACATCCTTTCCAGCCCTGCTTTGTGGCCAGTCTCAAACACTAACCAGGAACCCAGCAGTGTGTGTGAGTTTGATTTTGTGCCAAAGTGTAATGACTGTACCCATGAATCCTGTGCACACTTTCCTCCATGGTATTTTTAATCTTCTTTGTGGCTCTGTGTAATATTTTATGTTTATCCTATTATTTTTATATAATTCAATTATTATTTTTGATATACCTCCCTCTTTGTTGTTACTTGTGCTCAGACTGAGGGACCCATGACTGTACTGATCCTCAGTCAGCCTCCTCACAAACAATACTTTACGTATAATCTGTCTGCCATATCTTCAGTGTATAGTGAGAGCACTCTTCGTGGTTTTTAGTAATGCCGTCTCATGACGTTAATGAGACAGTCAAACATCTATAACATGCTTGTAAGTTATTATAAAGCCCCTTTCAGACATGAACATCAAGAGGAGATTTACATTTCATCTAAACCAATGTCTCTGTTTCATACAGCGATCAGACAATGTCAGGTGGAGTAAAATCTGCGCAACGCCTCCAACATGGCTCAAGTTGGAACGGAAGGCAAAATTAACGTTAAAGCTATGGTAGCATAACGTACATTTAAAAATAAAATCTGTTTAATAAACTACAAAGCACTGTAAAGGGGACTATTTATTGTTTTAATTTGAGATGACCCACATGTCAAAGTCAATATACTGTAAATGTGTTTTGTGGTGAGGAGGAACAAAAGCCACCAGGCCGTCACTCTCTTTAAATATCCAGCTTTCATTCTTTTCATTCAGCAGCAGCGAGCTTTAGATCCAGCGTGTCGTCGTGACCCACAGGCCTGCTATTTTTAACTACATGTTGGCACATGCCAGCTGGTGGAAAAATAGGCAGCAGAATGTTCTGTTCTGTACACAGTTCACAGTATAGACGGATGTATCATGAAATCTACAGGCTTGGTCAGACTAGTGAGAAGAAGATAAACAATCAACGCGTCATCACTTTTTATTATTTGTTCAACTCACAGCTGTTCTCCAGCAGTGTTATGTGAGTGTGTGAGGATTGCAGATCTATGTGTAATAGTCCTGTTGTGTTTAAATACAGAATATTTACTCCTCAGATACCTAATGGATATTTTGAATGCCGAAAATGCCATTCGTTCAGCGGATCTGTATCTAAATCAAACAGTGTTACAGAGTCTATGTCTTAAACGGGCTTTAGTGATTGTTGAATGCATTCACCATTCTAAGCATTATAATCCTTTATCCTATTTCTGTATTATGTCCATTCTCCTGCGGGGCCATGAGCTTTTATTATGAGCACACCAGCGTTACAGCAGCCACACTGATTCTCCTGCTGTTCCAAAGGTAAAGCGTTATGCCTGAACTTCTCTCGTCCAATCAGTTTTATAGGAGGCTGAGGCTCTGTATTGGGTTAGGTACATGTTACAGTATATATTTATATATATTACTGGGTTTTACTTGCTCCCTTATTTTCCTACGGACACAAACAGTCGAAGGTCAGTATGTCTGAAAAGAGCTGACTCGTGGGGGAAAAAAAGTGTCGGTGTTTGTTGAGGGGGCAAAGGACGAGAGGGAGGAGGTTTTTTTTTTTTTTTTATTCTTTCTTTATACACATCTCTCTGGAGTTATGATGACACAGGGTTTCACTCCTCAGAGCATTTTATACCACAGAATAAACCAGAACTCTGTGCTGCTGGTTTCCAGTCAAGTGTGATGTGTAAACCGACATTTACTCACAAACACTGCCACTTTATATTTACACTAGGACTTTCCATGTGTTAGTGCCTTATCTGCGCGAAGCTCACATAGAACAACACTCTCCACTTAACTCGTACGTCATCCAGGGAAACACACTAAAGGAGTAAAGCTCGTCTAGCACACTTTTGTACTACACTTGTATTTAAGGAATAAACTGTGTTATTTCTGAGCTTTTTTTTTTCCTTCTTTCTAAATAAATCTTTGTATTTTTGTCATGATACACTCTGCTTGTCTGTTTGTTGACATCTCACAATATTGAGCATGGATTGAATATTGGTTCCTAATACTTTGTAATAGTATTATTGGTGACCAATATATTAAGCATCCATATTGGGAAACTTTCTAATACAGTTTATCCACATTATTCTGTTGTGCTTCTGCTACTTGTCAGTGGTGGAAGAAGTAGATTTAGGTTATACATAAAGTACCAATACCGGACTATAAAAATACACTTTTTGGAGCATTTGCATTTTCACAGACTGGGTCACAGTTGTGGAGTTTGTGTTACCTATTCTCATATCTCAACCTTTAGTTTCCAATAATGCACTTTTAAAAGGCATTTTCAGACTATTGTAAGATGCGAGTCCTTCTGACTTAATCCTTTTCCACCCTGTGATTCAGCCTAAAAGAAATAGGCTACCTACTGTAGAGATGTCTACATTTCTTCCCCTTTTATCAGAAGGTAAGAGGATCACAAGCTTCCCTTTTGCTTCAGAGGAAGATTTAGGAGAAGCAGTAGCTTAACGTCTCCCCGCCGGCCACTTGGCTATATTGGAACACACACACACACAAACGACAGGACTGGGCTGTACCGCCTGGTAGAGGTCTTGTTCCTTGCACTGTCTTACCCTCCAGCTTTGTTGCCCTTCGTGTGACTCAGAGCTGGCACACAGACCTGTGGAGAGACAGGTCTGGCGTAAAGCTGCTGATCGATTCCCCGCAGGGGCCTGCAGCACCTCGCCGGTGCAGCTTGGAAGAGGACGCCCTGAGGAGAACCATTTCACCAAGGCAAACTGCGGAGGAAGTGTGTGTGTGTGCAGACACCTTTAGCTACTCTCTGGGTGGAAAGTGATTTCTCCACAGTATCCCTGCCAGAGGTGAACACTATCTCTGCACTGCAGAAATCTGAAAAATCGAAATTGGCTGCCTGCATCCAGCTCGCCATAAATATAGCAGTTTGTGTGTTAGTGTCAAGTTTTTCTGTGTGCGCTTACATCCAAGATAGCTAGCTGTCATACCCCCTTGCGTTCTCACACACACACACAAACACACACACACACACACTCATTCACATACACATGTCACCTTTTGCTAGTCACTCTAAATGCAAATGGAGGTGATCATTGGAGACATGCCCGGCTGCTGGAGAGATGAGGTCGTCATTTAAGGGGAGTGCCGGCGACGCTCTGAAATTACCAATTACACACCTCGTCCATGCCAGCGTTGGCTTGAGAACACAAGAGAGACACAGAGAGAAAAGAGGATGATGGAGAGGTGAAGGGAGGGATGGAGGGAATGAGGAAAAGACAGGGAGAGTGTCAGCTTTTTTTCTAAACATCCTTTACTGGCATGCCTGTAATGATAAAGTGGAGTGGTGCTCATAAGGCTTCATAAGCTCATAACGAGCCCACTGTGAGTGCAGATCATTATAATTAGAGCAGGATATGATTCTCAGTATGGGCAACTGTAAAACCCTAATGGGCTCTACAGGTAATGCGTTTGTTATGCATCAGAGTACACAAGTTCGTATTGTTCCCTATCATTTTCTGTCTTGTCTCCATTAGAAAGCTGCAGGTGGATACGAAACAAAAATAAAAAGACCCTGAAAATCTGTTTTAAAACAAAGGCATTTATTGCGAAAAATGCACTTGACATGAAAAATCAATCGAATCAGCCACGGGTCATCAGTACAAGACGATGTATAATGATCACATGGTAGAGAGCGCTGGGCATGGCCAGCAGAGTATGACTTCAATGGCACAAAAGGCCTATAAATATTCTGCACAATATAGAATTATATATATACTTTCTTTTTTTTTTTTCTGTTCCCCTCCCTGTACCGCTGTGTTCACCCCGGCTCAGTCCTGATGAGGCATGAGCGTTCACATATACCAAACCTTTTCTTAAAGTTCCTTTTTTATGTAAAGAGCTACATACAGAGGCCCACCTCCCCTCGCGCGCACACACACACACACACACACACACACACACACCTAAACACACAAACACACAAGTATCCATAGGAACAAATATGGCCGACATCTAATTCAAGATGGCAGGGTGAGTGCTCATGCTTCCTGGAAGGACAAAACAAAAGGGAATGAACAGTAATTTGATATCAAGTCCAATGAAAAATTGGATGGAGTGTTTTTTGGTCGTGTTCATGTCCAGTGGGAATTACCACTGCTGTTGATGCCTGGATCACATTTTCCAATGCGTCACCTTGAGTTCTCAGGTGGGATTTACAACCAGGAAGCTGAGGTGAAAGACAAGCTTGCATCACGTGAATAAAACACAAATGGCATGAAAACATTTGTGAAACCAGGATATTCAAGACCTTTGACGTAAAGCGACCACTGTGCAGCGGTTTTTATTCCTGATGTTTTGACAGTTGTAAACTCTTCTCCTCCTCTTCACAGCAACAACCTCGTGAAAAATAATAAGATTGCTGAGATCCGTTGATCTTCCGACAGAAAGGAGGACTTGTGCTTAAGTTTAACTCAGTAGAAATGAGTTGCTGTTCAGCGGGTGCACAAACAGAGTAAGAGAAACCCTCCCTCCTGGGTTTGTGCAGAGCTGTTCTGGGATCTGCTGGTTTCTTGTCATTGAGTCAAATGGAACAGAAAACTACCAGCAGGCTCACCATACCAATAAGAAGAAAGTAAGGAAGAGACAAATACGGATTGGTCCGCCTGATGCAAATACTTCGGGTGTTTATGTGTGTTGGCATTTTGTAGGCACTAGGGTTTGACTGACAGTTTTTGAAGGCCAATGCAGATATTTTTGGACTCAAGCTTCCAATGACTAAATATCTTGTGCCAAAATTTGACATTTAGTTTTAACCCTTTTCATGGCAAATAGACTGGCACTTTTACTTGGCTGAACTTAACTGAACTCAATTAAAAGCCTCACAAATGTCACTTGTGTGAAACAGGATGGAATACATAGACACAATTAGACAATTAAAAATGACACGTGTAAAAAAGCAAATATCTTCATACCCATGAACTGAAGTGACATTTGTCAGTCTAGCCCCAGTCTGTGTGCGTGAGTATGGGACCTAGTGGGAGCTCAGTGTCTTTTGGTGTCATCTTTTGCTCCTGATGCACAGGATCACCCATCCTGCACTGCCAGCAGCCAGATGACTGCAGACCATGCTGCTCTCTGTAATGTGTGTGTGTGTGTGTGTATGCGTGTTTTCCCTTTGTAAACTTTATTTCCGCAACATATTCACTTTTCTACACAGTTTAAGGGATCTTGATAGTGAGGAGGAGAACAAAACACTTGTGGTTTTTCCACCTCAATGACTGCTCACCTCTTCTTCAAGTTCAAGGTGAACATGAAAACAATTTAAAAGAATAAAAGTAGTATTATGCCGAAAGGAATTACATGGGCAAAAACAGAATCGTGTAACAACTTTATGAGACCATTATTCTGGTAACAAACAGGGAGTGAGAGGGAACTTGTGGCAGGGATCAGTGTTTGTGAGTCTTTTTGGTCTGTAATAATTTCTGTCTTGTGCTTGTTTGTCTGTGGAAAGCTTGTTGCAAAGTCTCACATGCGGGTGTTTATCCCGCAGTCACTCCGTATGGGAATAAGCACCGGCAGAAATTTCCAAATTGTTCTGACGCTGCAGCGTTTCAATGCAAAAAACCCCCAAAACAAAACCAAAAGAAGCCTCAAGCTGTCGCGACCGTTTCAGATTTTTATCTAGTAGGATTTTCTATCTGGAGTTTTGTATTTATTGTCTTTCCCATATGACATGAATGCAGTTCACCAAGGAGACTCAAGTGTGCTTAGCTCTCACCTTGTTATGACCCAATTAGACATTTGTGTGCTCGGCCAATGAGTGAGCAGCCTCACCTGCGTGCACACGGCCTGTAGTTTGTTGTTTGTGCTTCATTCTGGCCCAGTTGAGATAAACTATCCATGCCCTTTGACTGTGTTCCTGCTGACCTCTCACTCTCTGACACACACACACACACACACACACACACACACACACACACTCTGAGTTTCGCTCTGCGTCTATCTCCGGAATACAGGGGGAAAAAGGTAGATGGTTGATGTAAACTAGACAAGCCTGGATCCACATTCAGGACGTAGCGATTCACAAAGCAGTCTGACTCTACACTCACGGAAGCCGTACAAACTTACTCGTTAAAGGTTGACACAATCAGAGGGAAAGTGGCTGTCAAAGGTTGGCAGTTTTGTGTAATGAATAACTTGTGCCCCTGCCTTCTGACTTCAGGTGCTTTCCCCCCTCGGCCGTACACTCTTCCATGAGCATCGAATCCGCACGCTTTTGGATTCACAATATTGCTGCATTCAGACAAAAACTCTCAACAGTACGTCAGGGAAAGGCTGCGGAAGAGGAACTACTGTTAGCAATCGTTGTGACAGAATTGTAATTATTTTGCCCTACCAAAGATGTTTTTTGTCAAAGAAATAATAATGGCGTGCGCAAAATATCTGCGTATAGAGATATACTGGCAGGTTGAATCAAATATTACCAAGTGCATTCCTTGTCTCTGTAATCCCACAGAGGAGATCAAAGAACAGCCTTATCAATACAATCAATTCTTTAAAAGAGTTTTGGCGTAACGTTTTGTTTCTTTCTACATTCAGCAAGCCAGTTTTATTCAAATCCACTCAGCTGTGGAGGGCTCATTTAAATAAAAAAAAAAAGGTTGTATAAATTTATGTAAGATATATAAATAGAAAAATGAATCACCTAATTCATATTTTGCCTTTTGCACCTTTTTGTGTTTAAATTAAAATTCCTGTTACCGATCATCACAGCATGACTAGTTTGGGACAACACAAACATCTAGTTCAACATATATAAAAAAACAAAAGACATAATAATGCTACATGCATTGTTATTAACATATACTGGGTTGATAAGAAGCGCATGTGCTTGTTGTCACAAACTAGACACGGAGATGTGCTTACAGTGAGTGTCGGCTCACACACTCCCCTCATCGCCCGGCGATAAATCTTCACTTGAATTCAAGTTGTGAGGTCTCAGTGGAAAGCAGAGCTCATGCTTCTTGTGCTAGTGTTTGCTGGTGGGTGATGTCAGGGAGGGGAACTGGGAGGCAGGGTTTGTCTTACTCTGCCCTTTGAGTCTCTGTGCCTTCAGTAGTCAACATCACGGCCCCTCTGACCCAACGCTGTCAACACAGCGAATGATGGGAAAAGCTGCCCTGCTACCTGTATGGCTGGTCGAAGCTGGGGCTAGCCTTCCTGTAAATGTGTGTGTGTGCGTGTGTATGTGTGTGTGTGTGTGAATTGGTTGGACCGATATGGGTTTCTGAAGACTCTTAATGATGTTTGTTGCCAGTACTCAGTAGCTTTTCATTTTATTATTTTCATACGTAATATTCCAGTGTTTCTTGACAGATTGTTCTGGGAAAACAATCATGTGAAACTAAAACTCTCCACTGAAATCCAAACTGATTACCTCTTCTTAGGGTTAGCAGCTTCTTAATGCAAGTTTATTTTTTTGCAGGTCCATCTTTAATCCAAAAGCGTGCGTCTGTGAAACCGATGTCGGTCCATCCTTTGTGTATGTGTGTGGTTGTGAAGCTTGTGCGTGTGTGTTTTGTGACTCAGAAACAGGAACAGTGTGAGTTCTTTTGTCCACTTTGTCCAGATCAGAAGCTCTCAACGAAGCTGCTGGGAAACAGTCCTGTCTGTCCTGTCCTCTGCAGGGTGCCTTTGTACCAGCCGTCTTCCCTCTTCTTGTGGACGAACACCACGTCTCCTTCCCGCAGCTCGATCTCCGCCTCGCTCTGGGGTGGGTAGGGCACCACCACACGATACCTGTCATACACGCACACACGGTTATAACACACACACAGCGCTGTAGGCTACATCACGTTACGGGTACAAACCACCTAAAGGAGTTAATCAGTGCAGGTGTCAGTGGAGAGCTGTGAATTGCAGAGGTGTGAATTATGGGTAAAAGGAAATATCGACCCTGGGATTCTCAGGCAATCATCAGTACGTTTAATGGATTCTGGGAATTATCTGTATTTTGTGGTCACATGATCCCTCAACCTGCCAAGCTGGCTTCATTTAGTAATTTCAGTCAAACTCCTGAGATGGGAGTTGCAAAAAGGCTTCTGATGTTTGTAATAACAGGTTATTTATGTGCATTTCTACACCCGTTTGTTAACACTGCTGCATGCGTATTACTCTCTGCATTGTATTACTGTGTATCCCAGTCAGCAGTAAGTAGACTTGTAAACCCCCCGATGACTCTGCATACAGATGTGTTTCTGTGTCTATATATGTGTGTGTGTGTGTGTGTGTGTGTGTGTGTGTGTCTACCTCTCTCTGGACAGGGGTTTGGGTTCAGGCCGGAGCACCATGAGAGCGTTGCCGGCACGTGGTGCTGGGGGCGACAAGGGGAAATTGGTGTCCAGGGAACCAGACTTCCTGTGCAGAGGCTCCATTCCCATGGCCCCCGCCATATCGCTCTCGATTGGACAGGAGCCGGCTCGGCCTTGTGACGCCATCGGACAGGAACCTGAGCGGGCGTGGTGGTGATGGTGGTGAGGATGGTGGGCAGGGTCGACCAATGAGGGGTCGTGGGTGGGCGGGGAGGAGGGAGGCGAGCGAGGTTTCCTCTTGGCTGCTGCCCCCGACAAGAGCTTTAGCAAACCTCCCGCTTTCCTCTCCTTCTGAGGACGGACAGAGTGCGGGAACAGGACGAGGGAGATGAAAGAGAGTATGGAGGAAAAGAGAGAGGGAGGAACAAGACAACAGACAAACACAGGTGTTGGTGAGATATACAGGAATGTAGGTTTCATAAGGCCCATCTTGAAAAGTGACAAGATGGGAATGAAAGTGGTGTCTGTGTAAACAATACCTCTACAGAATATTTGGTGTTTCCACAGAGCACAAATACACTCCCTACACATGAGTCAGAAAACATATTTATGAAACTATTTTTCCTGTAGACTTATGACACATGGAATAAAACTGGTAATGAAAGCACATTTGTTTCATCACAGGGCAGTAAAACAAGGTGAGCTGTTCTCGCCTACCAGAGGCCCCGAGACATTACGTCATCGTCTTTTTTTTTGGCCGCTGCGTTGGTGCTGTTCATGCTGCACATTTCAAAATGATCCATTTTGCCCCCTTATAGGAACAGTTCTTAAACTCTGGGAAGTACTCCTAATCACTTTTCCTCCGAGGGTTAGACGAGACGGTTGATATCACTCTCACGTCTGTTCTGTAAGTGTGGAGCTGGAGCCAGGAGATGATTAGCTTAACTTAGCTTAGCATGACGACTTTGTGGTTTCGGAGAGACAGGCTTTACATGCTGTAACTACGTCTGGACGAACAAGTTTATTCATCCACCCAGTGCTTCGGTGCAGCATCTCTGCTGGTTGTCTGGCAGGATCGCCGTGATTACAAAACTCTGGGAAGTCAGTGCTCCTGGCTGTTGTTAGCCTTAGAATTATTACAGCAGGTAACCTCCTGTAAAACCACAAGCTGTTGCTTTTACATTTCTGTGTATGCATTAAACACACAAGATATGTGTCAAGATGTCAATTAGTGAGCCTCAGACGGGGTTCTTACAGCTTTCTAAGAGTAAAATTCAAGCACTTTTCAAGCAATTTCAAGGTACCTAAACCTATGATTTCCAGACTCTCAAAGCCTTTATCATCATATCTATATAGGTACTATAAATGCCAGCAGACAACAAACAAATATGACGACGGGATTGTTTCATTTAAAATATTTAAAGATTTTTGATTTACATGATTAATTGCGTAGATTATTCAGATATTCAAATTCAGGCATATTCCTAACCTTGAAAACACGACATAACTTTCAAGACTTTGTATGAACCGCGTTTCGTTTTTGAACTTAGTTTGAACCGTTTCCCCGTTTCCAGTATTATGCTGTGTACCTAACGCATGACATGAGTGTGACTACAATTTTCCCATCTAACTCTCGGCAAGAAAGCAAACAAGTGCATTATCTGTTGTGTTTAAACCAGTGTGTACAACACAGCATTGTGTGGTAGAGCTGAGACTACAGACCTAGTTTTCTGGGTTTCCCAATCATAGGACACCAAAAACAAAATCACTGTGATGGTTACTAACGTTGCCAGATGTGTGATTTCCTCCCAAATGGTTTTAAAGCAGACAATTTACATCATTAAAAATGTCCCTCACATAACAATGTCATGTGGGCTATTTTCTATGAGCAGAACAAGGTCAACCATCAAAATCAAAAACGGCAGCGTGATTCTTCTCTCCTTGTGTCTTCTTTCTGCTCAGAAAGAAGAAAAAGATAATAATGACTTAAGAGAACGTTCACAGTTTGAACGCCTGCTTAGTCACACTGCATATTTTGAACAGACAGGTAGCTAAACGATGGGGCAATCTAACGATCCTTCAAGCTGAATACATGCGCATCTGCTGTGGTGGAATAAACTATATTGATTGTAGAGAGAGTGTTTCCTAATGGTACCTATAATGGTAGATTCACATTTTTCCATTCATGCTTGATTATGGAAGGGCTGTACAACACTGTCCATTCAGTCAGACTCTGTGTGATACCAGGAGGACAACACCGCTTTGTCTCTTTTGCTGCTTGGCATGATTTTACAGTCTCAGTCATGACAATGTGGATCAATACTGAGCATGCTTGAGCATAATTAAATTTTTTTTTGTGGATGCATGAAGCCTCCATCTCAGCTCTGTCTCTGCCCCAGCAATCTGCTTTCTTAAAACATGGGCTGCTGGATCAAGCATCGTTTTTTTTTATTTAATGTTTTTCATTTACTTTCCATCAAACACTGTCTTTGCAACGCTGTGATGAACAGTTGTCCTCCAAATATGAAAAGACAAAATGGAAAACTCAGCATACACACTTTCCTTGTGATTTTATGCTTAAATCAGGATCAAAGAGAGTCAGGACAGCAGCAGACAGTGGAAGATGCTTTTAAAGAGTGGCTGTAAATAAACAATTAAAAATCACAGTTGCTCACATTGTAAGTGCAAGCCTTGTGACCTGTCTGCAGTCTTAATTGATGGTTAATGACTTCTCTCTGTGTTGTCTGGTTCTGCTCGAGGTTTCTGTTAAAAGGCAGTGTTTCCTTGCTACTGTCGCCTAGTGCTGCTCATGGTGCAATTGTTGGGTCTATAAATATAGAGTTGGTCTAGACCTGCTCTATATTAACAAGTGCTATGAGATAACTCTGTTATGATATAGCGCTATATAAACAAAATTGAATTGAACCAACACTGAGAGCTTATCGTGGGACAATCGTGCCTTATAATCTCGCCTCACAGGACATTTCTTCAGTAAATTAAAAATTTGAGCTATATCTATTTCCTTTATCACTAATTGTTCTGCTGCCAGCCGATGCTGCCGACTAGCCGCTGTGGTAGGTACGCCCAGCTGTCACACCAAATTTGCAAGCCTTTGCAGATTGCTCCCTAATGCTGTCGACTAGTGAACCAGGCTTGAAGCAAATCTGCCTGTGCTTCTTGACACCTCCAAAATATTGTCAGCAAACATGGAGATGATCAAAGTAATGATCTGTCAGAGAAAGATCCTGCAGGAAGCTTTCGTGAAAAATGACCCAGTACACCTACTTTGGTTTTGGGCTGCAACTACAATAACAATTACTTTAATTATTTATGAATCCATTTATTACTTTTATATGAATAAATGAATTGTGAAAAGTAGTGAAAACACCCATCATGAGTGCAGAAAGCTCAAGCTAACATTGTAAAATAGCTTGTTTGGTTTGACTAACTCTAACGTTTGGTTTGATATAAAAGAGAGAAGAGCAGCATATCCTCATGTTTGACCTGAAACCAGCTTCTGTTTTTCTTATTATTTTGTTACTTAATTTGGACACTTTATCAAAGTTATAAACCCTCACAGTTCAGACACTGTGAATTACTGAGGAATTAGAAAGGTTTTCTGTAAATTAAACCCATTGGGGCCCACTTTATAATCTAAACTGTAAAAAATAAATAAATAGGGCCAAACAGTAGAAGGTGTAACTTTGATGTCTGTTGGGAGTTCACAGCACTTTCAGCAATTTGGTACAAATATTGCAACCCAAAGAGTAATCCGCTAAACAGACTGAACGTTAGAAATAAATTCAATTATGTAACCTGTAATGACCAAACTCATGTGCTGACATGTGGTAAACATATGTGGCAAAATACTGTCACCACATCTGACAACAATTCATGGTTCTAATGACCAGTGGCAGTATAGAGGTGGGATGCCACGGAGTGCTTATAAAGCAAGAGAGGCTGAATAAACACTTCGAGTCAGCAGACCCACTCTATAGAAAATGAACATCATTCCTTGCTCTTGCACTGCAAATAGCAGTGCTTTAAAGAGCTACATTTCCCTAAATACCATGACACAGGATGTGGAAATGTTTCCCCAAAACATAAATCACTTTTACATAAATCTAATGATGCAAGGTACTGAAATATACACACATAAAATGTTCCACTGCTTTGGCAACACAGATTTCCTTCCTGTCATGCAAATAAAGCTCGTTTGAATTTTAATTTGGGAGAGGGAGGAGAAGATGGAGAGGAAAATAAAGATGAATAGAAGGGGAGAAAATGGTGGGATATAAAGGGCGAAAGGAGTGGAGGAGGCGGGACCCACAGAGGGATAGCGGCAGAAGGCAGGACAGAAAGAAGGAGCAGAAAGGATGAAAGAGAAAGGGTGGAGAGGAAGGCAGGAGAGACAGAGAAAACAGAGAGATGTAAAAAGAGAGAGGGAAGGAGGGAGGTGGGATTGAAAGCGGCAGAAAAAAGTGAATAATCACTCCCTCTCCTCTTTCATCTGCGGGCTTAAAGGCTTAATCTGCCTCCTGCGAGTGTGTGTGCTCGCCTGTGTGTGTGTGTGTGCGCACAGGAGTGAGTCAAACTGCTGCTGTTTTTCCTAAATGAACCACCAGGTAGCAGCATACACTCACTATTTTCATCTGTCACTCAGGTTAAGTCTAATTTAGCACCTGAGGAGTGCCTTGCTCTGCTGCACACTGGCAGAATGCTGAAACTGAACCTGCAGTGTGTTTATTTCTGCTTCTCTGCCCAATTTGCATACTGGAATGTAAATAACTAGTATTTATGCTTGTCTGTGTGAAGTTTTCTTTCCTTCCAAATCTAAGAAATTGCACCCACATGAATTAATTTAAAAACAATCACACCTAGGAAGAATCCTGTGCCAATGTTGAGTCCGCTGATGAAGGCAGGTTTTGAACTTCAGACTAGACGCAGGTGCGTTTAGATTGCTGAGGGCTGAGCGGAAAGATGCTCTGAATGCCGCGTTCTGTCCACCCACCAAGCTAATTACTCTGTCATGTACTCCTCCACGCTCAACACTCTGCAAATGCTTTAGAGGTAAATTATGTGAAACAAACAAAAAAAAAGAAAATCCAAAGAAGAGAGCTGTGAAAGCAGGACAAAGCCCCTGTTCACCATGTGTGCTAATCACATGGTTAACAGGGAACAAGGAACTCCATATTTTTCTTGATGTTCTTGTTTCCTGTGCTCACAGCTGTCAGTTTGATGGTCTAAAACAAAGACCGTCTCTAGTTGGATTCCATGTCTGAAAAGCCAGGGTGTCAAAATACGTTTTAATTGCAATTAAGAGTTAAATATAGACTCAATTTGCAATCAGTAAACACAAAAAGTAAAAAAAGTGAAGTCATCAGAATATAGTAGGTATCTGATGGAAAAATACTAAAAACAACAATGTGCTGATTGATGCCATATTAAGAGGAACCAACTATGTGCTGTTGATGCTCTATTGAGGGGAATTTAGTTTTTTAACCTAGTGCATACAAAAAAAAAGTGCTTGTGCTTTGACCTTTTATTGCTGTCTAGACAGTAAGTGTCACGAACTAAAGACGAAGATAGACTGTATGCCATAAAAGGAAAAGAAGCTTAGCAGAAAGAGGAAGATGAAACTGTGTATAAAAGAAGAAGGAAAACTTCCTCACTTTGGGCATTCAGGGATGTTTGGCTATACCTGTAACATTGCTCCCTCTTGCAAGAGAAATTAATGCCTGCTTATTGATTGATCTCCAGACTTGGGTCGAATAGTTTTTCTGACAGTATCTGTAAACAAAATGGCATATAGGACAGTAAAAATGGAATGTATTGCCAATATATTCTAAGCTCAAGGCATTAAATACTCTTAAACAAAATAAACAATGACTTTTTCCAGACCTGATGAAATCCTGCGAGCGCTTCTGACAGCCGTTTCGTTGGCAGCTGCCCTGCGTGCGCAGACTTCTTGGAAACGGTGTACAAACACGTCTCAATGTCCAACGTGATATGTGTCTGTAATGTTGGCTGTGCTCTAGACAGTGTGACAGTGTGTCGAACAGAGATTATTCCCACTGTGTCTGCCCACTGTGTTTCCCCTGTAACAAAGACTGATTCTGTGTGGCCTCATCGCCACCCTGACTTCAAACCTGATGTTTCTGCTCTGCCGAGCTCACAGCAGCAAAGGTAAGAGACTGTGAATGAGGGTTAGGTTGAACAGCTTTTAATGGGATAATATGATGACATAGTGTTTTGGGACTGAAACTGACAATAGCTGATTATTTTGTGCCAATACTCATAACTTTTAATTTGATCTACTGAGCTACCCTGCCCCAAAAACTGAGAAGCATTCTATTCTTCCTGCAGAATTGTAATCTTGTCAGTGGCGTAAAAGCCTCTGAAACAGTATTTAGATCATAACTGGATGAACTACAGTAAAATCAATACTGAGAGATTGTTTTGGGTAGAAAAGCAACTCATGAGTATGAGGTGAGGCAGGGTGTCACTTAAGATTTATAGACATCTCAGAAAACTCATTCCAAAGCAAACTTGAATGATTTTTGTAGGCAGACACATGATTAAAAAATAAGAAAAAAATATTTTGTACTTGTACTTGTGATTGGATGGGAGCATTCTGTAATATCAGAATGACATCATAGGATGACATGAACAAATGACCCTTTTAACCGACCGATGAAGTGCTTTAACTACCTTGTTCCAACTTTTATGAGATATGTTCAGTATATGAGTTATAATCTCTGAAAAAACAAGAGTTCAAGCCATCTTTGGGTGTGACGATGTAAACAAGGCCCCTGCCTGCTGTTGCATAGTCAGTGAGCTGTTTGTCAGCTAGCCATAGCTGTCCCAGACAGTGGAGCCAACAGTGAAACAAATGGAGCTGAGACAGATGCGAGCTATCAGTGCCATCCTTCACTGTCAGCGCAGCCCGAATTAACATCCACAGCTTTAACAGTGCGGCTCTCACAACATATAGGATGGCATTCAGCATTTGTGCCAGCCCCCTCGGTGAATGATGCCTACTGAGGTAGGAGAGGTCGACTGGCACATCACAAGCACACACACACACACACAGACACACACACAGACACACACACACACACACACACACACACACACACACACACACACACACACAC
>JAVQJF010095662.1:0-62677 GCA_036023855.1 Gadopsis marmoratus | reverse complement strand
TGCATAAATCACGATTAACAACTTATAATGAAGCACTACAGGGATAGACGCTAATATTTTTAAGGACTGGCAGCACGGGCCACCAAGCCTGTAAATTTGGTGGCCAAAATATAAAATGATGTAAAAACAATCCAGAAAAGGCAATTTAACACAACTTAAGACAGCCTTTCTTAACTGTGACACTTCAATAAATGAAAACACATGAACAGAATGAAAATATATTTTTATAATAAATCACTTCAATTGAAAACTCAAGTTCTTTGTAAACATGGTGCATATATTCTCCCTTAGTCTCTTAGTCCACAGTCTCGCTTCCTGATAGAATGATTGAATGTGTGAAGGAATCTGGATGCTTGTTACTGTAACGTTGCTTTGGCGAAGGCTCGCAGTATAAGGATGCAACCTGAAGCTTTGTTTGTGATTTTTCAGTTCAAAGGGGCAAATGCGGAAGATTATGTCAAACTGCAAAGTAGCTTACGGTGACATATTTCTTGTTTTGTTTTTTTGTTGTTAAGTGCACTTATACACCGTAACCTCTGTAGATGGATTAATCCACATGGCTCATGATTTATTGGTACTCCCTTGCACTAAAGAAAAGGTTGAGTCTAAAGGCTTTTACACGACGAGTAAACGACCCGAAAATGCGAAATGCTCGTCTGCGAATACAAATCAAATCTATTCATACCAGCAGCGATGAGCTGTCCTGCATCCGCCGATTCTGCTCCACGTGTCGTCCTGGAGTTCTGTCTTTATAGTCTTTGTGTCCTTTGTCATATAATACAGGGGGATGATCGACTCAAACAATCAGCAGGCGTTCTGACGGGATGTCCGTTCCGCACAACGTAAAGACTGGTTGATGCCTCTGTTTGCCGTGTAAAAGCGCACAAAAAATAAAATGCCTCCCGTGAGTAAAGACCATTATGTTGTTTATTATGATTTATTGACCCTGACTTTGCTGAAGTAATGCAGTTAGGTTTTTCCTCTGCAGCAAAGCCGGACAACTCGTTCTGTGTGTGGATTTTGACTGTGAGCAAATTCAGGTTCGACTGAATTTATTAAAATGAGACACAGCTGTCGTTTGTCAGGTGATTGTTTTTTGTCCTCTCTTAAATAGCTGCATTGAACCCTGACATTTCCTCCGACCTAAATAGCAGATTAGTGTCTTGGAAATGTGAGCGAGCTCCCCTGTAAGCATCCTCATTGCCAGAAGGAGGAGACAAAAGTACTACACTCCATCTTTCAGATAATAATGTAACAAAATCAATTAAATTTCTTGAAACGTTTATCCATCCAGTTTTCCAAACATTTCAAAATGGTGTCAACAGAGACGGCGCTGAATGTGCTGGTGGTGCCGTACCAGTGAACTGTGAGCGCCAGCTTAGTTTCAGCGTTTCGGTTTTGTCCAAATGTCACAAAAACAACAAGTTCTGTTGATGAAGCACAATGGCAGCTGTCAACCACAATAGAGTCAAATGTCATGCCAGATCTCTCTGTGGACTATAAAAACCATGCATCCCCGAGGTGTGAGAAGGCTTCTCGTTGGTTGAGATTTAGCGGTCAGTGGTTTTCTAGCTGTAATCATCTTTGTGTTTTCACCAGGTAAATCTCCAAATGACTTACGAGCTTTGCCTCATTCCAGCCAAAGGGCACAGTGGGAGATATGCTCAGTGATGCTAACAACGCTGCGGAGCCATTTCATGAAAACTTAAAAGCAAGAATGTTCCCCCACATGCTGACAAGTGTCTGTTAAAGAAAAATAAACAGCCAAAATTCAAAATGTCAAAGTGTCCATTTAAGGGAGCGCCACGCTGTTATGTGCTTAGTTGTTTGGGATGGTTCAGCACTGGTAGGAGGTAAATCTGAATAGCAGTTTGGCTTGTTAGAGTTTAGAGAAGTTAGATGAGGCGTTGGCGATGCTCCGTAGAGCCAAACATGGGCTCATTACAGCAAAGCTAGGATGGACAAACAGCTGGATGCATCTGCCTCTCACCAACTCTCTATTCATCCCCTCGTCTCTCTTCGGTCCTCCCATATGTCTGAAGTGTCACGGTCCGCTGACTGTCTCTCCTCTCCTCTCCTCTCCTCTCCTCTCCTCTCCTCTCCTCTCCTCTCCTCTCTCCTCAAATGCCATCTCATGTTATTTCTCTTTCTGCTTTCTGTATTTTGCAAGACACCCAATTCTAGCTACATGAGCAGTATGTATGTTTGTGTCTCTCTGTTAGTGTGTATATTTATCTCAACTTGTGTGTGTGTGTGTGATCTTGAGTTACCCTGAAGGATCTGTTGTCGGTGCCTGTAAGCGATCTAAAGAGCGATACTGTTGTATTTATATGCGACTATTATTACTTTTAATAAACCTTGCATTCAGGTTAGTCACTAGTTTATTCTCTTGAGTTTCGTTCCCTCCCGGCCGATCAGAATGTTGTCAAACTAAGACTGTTTTGCGGTCTCAAAATAAACGTACTGGTATAGTTCTGTAAATGTAAGTTAAGGTGTGTTGCTGATAACCAGTTACAACTTGTGACTTTGTCGTCTTAAAATATTTTAAAGTCTTAATAAGGTCTTAAAAGAATTTAACTGCAGGATTCCTGCATATACCCTGTAGTATGAAAGCCAGTGATTTAAGACTTAAAAACTAAAGCAACAAATGACGAGGCACCTTAAGTAAAAGCCAGGTTAAAAAGATATGTCTCAATGTTTCTTTTAAAAAATGTCCACAGAGGTGGAGTCCCTCACATCCCTGGGCAGATTCTAGAGACGTGGCCGCAGCGGCTAAACGCGGACTCCTGCTGCGTTTCTGTTGAAATCCACGGGATGACTGGGAGGCCAGCTGCAGAGGATCTGAGGGACCTGCTGAGTACATGTCTCACAAGCATGTCTGCGAGAGAGGCTGGTGTCAGGCCATTCGGTCATTTTAAAAACTAGTAAAACAATCTTAAAATCCAAAACAGATTGACAGCCAATGCAATGACTTTAAAATAGTGTGCTCTTCGTCTGGTCTTCGTCAGCACTCGGGCTGCTGCTCAGTGGGTCCCCCCCCTGATAAGATAACGAAATGATGAGTACAGCCAAGCCAGGTAGTTTTATCTTAGCAATGCAAAGTGATCAGTTAGAAAAGGTCTGATTTGTTCCACAGGAATGTGTTATAGCGTGTTTCAAAACCGACGTTGCCTCAGCCTCATGTTGTAGCTTTGCATATGATGACATAAATTATACAGCCATCCATGCATCTAGACAGCCAGCCAGTTGGATCATTGATTTTAATCGTTTCCTCTACCAGGGTTTGAGATTACCCAAAGCCTTTTTCCCACAGGCCGTGGCCCTGTTACCATAACAACAGAAGCAGGAGAAGGTCATTGATGTAGGTCATATTTGAAAAGGTGGACAAAGGTAGCACAGCATCATACAGCATGCTGTCTCAGAAATATTTTGCCTATTGTTTATGTTATAGGTGGCTGTGGCTCAGAAGGTAGAGCGCTCGTCCCAGGGTTCCTGGTTCGATCCCAGCTCCTCCAGTCCACATGTCGAAATGTGTCCTTGGGGAAAGACACTGAACCCTACGTTTCCCCCGGTGGAGGCCAGCATGGCAGCTGCGTCGCCATCGGTGTGTGACTGTATAAGTTACGGTTGGAGCGCTTTGGGAACCGTTGAAAGGAACTATATAAGTAAAGTCCTAACCTAAAACTGTATTCCTATATGATGTTCATATGTCCTTAGCCTACAGTACATGCCTCGACTTTCAGAAATGAATCTTTCCCTCGTGAAGAAGTCTCGACCCTGAGACCTGACGGACCTGAATTTGTCTGTTGAAGAAGTGCTGCTGTGATAACACGCACTTCTCACATGTGACCGTTGACACATTCACACACGCACAGGACCAGACTCCCTGAACTGCTGACCCCAGTGGTCACGAAGGTCAGAGGTCAGAAACCATTTGAGCCCTGAGTGTCGGGCCCTGAGAGTCACATGGGCGGTACTTGGTTTTGACCTCTGTGTGTGTTCTTGTGACCTCTGTGCGTGTACAGCCTGTGAGAACTATAACCGAGTCAGCAGAATCGGTAGATTAAACCTTTAAGTTGCTGAATAAAGTATTAGATTATCATTGTAATAGATACCAGGGCTGAGGAGCTCTGTGGAGTGCATGACAATCACGGAACGTACAACTTGGAGGATATCCCACTTCTCAACAAGATGCCACATAGATTAATGCTTATGTTCAGCTTTGTTTTCAGCTGTATGTTTCTGTGTATGTACAGTAAGAGCAATGAAACACCGGAGTCAAGTTCCTTGTATGTGTGCACCTACCTGGCCATTAAAGCTGACACAAAATTTTATTTTGTTCATTTACTTGTATAGCTAACTGACCTCACTTTTCTCTATTTAAAATCTTAAAATACAGTTCCTGAGCCTCAGAGCTTTTGCCGGTTCTTCTCAAAATTGTACTCGGCCTATAAGAACAGAGGATATCTTTGCATCCTGTCACACAATATTATTAAGACTGCCCTTCCAGCGGCCATAACGTTACAGCAGCTCTCACGTACAGGTTGCCTCGCTCTGCCCCCATCTCGACATCTGTCTCTCTCTCTCTCACACACACACACACACACACACACACACACACACACACACACACTCCTGTGGTCAGTTGATTTAGACATCCAGAAACTTGCAAGTATCAAACATGTCGGATAAAATTGGTGTTATTCTCAATGAGAAGCTTTTAATCTTTTGTTTTTTCTCTTATGTTTTTCATTTTGTTGGCTGCACAAATAACACCAGCTGCTTTTTAGTGAAGCCTCACTGCTGCTGTCCTTAGCTACAGTTTTAATACTGGCTCATTCATTTAGAACTGCAAGCAGACACCTGCGTCATAGCTGTCCTGTTTTACACTTTTCAGTGGCCATGGTATAAAAGCCATTGTGACCTGGCTCTAAAGTGAGTCACATGTCGATATCAAACATTCGTTGAAATTAAAATGTTGCCGATTATTACTTCGGATGCACTTTCTTGACTAAATAATATGATAATTCATCTTAATGTCCACAGTCGTAACGAACTACTGTGAATGTACCAACAGTGTATTTAATCTCGGAATCTAAATCGGTTGGACTAACTGTGCAGGACCATTTGGTTGCTTTTAGGGGAGATGGATGACTGTGTTGTGTTGTTGTCCACAATCACAGAGCCCAAGATAAAACGCAACACGCACATAAATGAGGTGCACACACAGACCTACACAGTGCATCTGTGGCTTTAGGCGAGCCTTCTAGGCAGGATTTTGCTTTTGACCTTGACCAATGCAAGAGAGGAGCTGGGGATGTTGTGCATTTTCAGAGATGGTGTGTGTGTGTGTGTGTGTAATTATCCTTATAAGGGCCGCAGATGAATATGGTGGTAGCAGAAAGCCCAGGAGATGAGGGGATGGCATACAGCACACACACTCACACACACAAAAGAACACACATGATGGGATCTGTCCATCCTTTTTGTGTGTGTGTGTGTCTCCACAGGGGAGGGAGGCTGGAGCAGGGCCTACTTACACTGGCTCTCGTGTGGGTTAAAATGTGTGTGTGCGTGTCTCTTATTGTGCATGGATATCTGCATCTGTTTGTCTCCATTCGTGTGTGCGTGTGCGCGCCATTGTGTCGGTATGCAGTTATTGAATCTCATTTGCCACATTCCTCTCTTTGTTGCTGTTGAATCTACAGGGTAATGGATTTATTAAGTTTGTCTGGCGGGCTTGTGTGTGTGTGTGTGTGCGCACATCCACATAGAGACATACATACTGTGTGTATCATTTCTTCATCTGTGGTATGTGTACTTTGTGTTGATGTTGGTTTTGTGTATATGTGTGTGTGTGCCTGTGAGTGTGTGTTTGCTTGTGTCCCTGTGTTGTGTACTATTATCTTTTGTGTGTGTGTCCCAGGTTCTGTAGTCCGCAGAGATCAGATGAAAGGAAAGAGGCCTGTGACTGATCCACTCCCTCTGAACAAGGGAATTCGACCTCCCCTCTTTCTCCCTTCTCTCTCCTCCTCTCCCTCACGCTCTTTGTGTCTCTCTACCTCTCTCTCTCATCCCATCATTCCCATGCTACTGTTATTCTCTCCGTGTTTCTCTCCCTCATCTCTCTGTCTCCCCCTCTTTCATTCTCTTTCTCTCTGTGCATGTGACCCACTTTTACCACCCACATATCTTTCTCTCTCCCTCTCTCTTTTCTCTCCCTCTCTCTCTCTCTCCAAGTCCCATCTGAAGACAGTCTACTGAGAGCGGACCAGGGGACACAGGAAGAGAGACGGAGAATAGAAAGAGCAGCAGAGCTGTCTGTATTCTGCTCCTGCTTACAGTATCCAACTGATTTACTGCTTAATGTGTTAGCAGTTCATAAAGTGTTTCTAAATGCAGTTTATCTCAGAGACAGACTGTAGGTGAGCCGTTTATACTCGGATGAGGTTAAATAAGTTAATAAGATATGATAACTTCCTCCAGTTTGGTCTGCGCCACGACTCCTTGTTGCAGGTGCATCGGTGCATACGTATGACACCATTGTCAGAAAAACATGGCGGTAAGTTCGATAAGAGGAACTGATGAGCTCAGAGGCATACAAGTGAGATGGATGGGACAATTTGGAACCGGTTCTCAATTACCATTCATGCTGTTCAAGCTTCTGTTTGTTTTTTACGTAGCTTAAGGTTTAGTCTTCTAGCTTAATGAACGGATGTGAAAACATCACAAACGTTCTGCGTCCGGAAACGTAAGAAAAAATTTAAATCTCCTCTGTCGCCGGTTTGTTGTGGAAGACGGGCCAAAACAGAGAGGAAGACACAGATGTTTCAAATTTAGCCAGCTTAGTGTGGAGACGGACTGACCCCGCTAAACCTTTCTATTTTTTAAACAGGATTCATAGTATAACTCTTCCTGCAGCAAAGTGGTGTTTGTGAAGAGAAGTGTCACTGTTGCCGTCTCCCAAAGTCTGAGGTTGATTTACCTGTCGTATAAAATATTTCTATATTTATAAATGTTTTTAGGCTAGACACACACAGTGCTGATATGTGGGAAATGTGTCACTCACAATTAGTTTTTTCCTCATTTTTGAGCATCCACTTGCGTTCCGTCACACCAGTCTGGATTGTAATCTTTTGTTTGCTTGTTAGTGTAACATGCTTTCTTAACACGCTTCAGCCACCCCCCCACCCCCCCATTTCCATGCTCCTTGACAAATAGCAGAGCGAGGTAAAGGGGTCTATAGTCTGTCTCCCCTCTCCATTAGTCCATTAGTATTCAGGATGCGTTGCCTGCCTGCTTGCTGCCCGCCACTCATTCCCTAGACAGCGAATCAGCCGGCGTTGATTAATTTCAGCCTATTAGCACCCCTCGTTCCCCTCCCCCGGCTCCTCCCAGGTTAAATCCCCGTGCACACCCGCGTGCACGCTCGCAGGCAGGGGGTGCTGCTGGGTGAGCGATGGCAGAGAGGTTGCCAGGGAGCCAGTTGTTGTCAGAATGATATTAATGAGTGCGCTGCTCTGGCCCTAAGAGTGTGTGTAGATGTGTGTGAGCGCCAGTGTGTTTGTGTTTACGTGTGTCTAAGTGTACGTCTTTAATTACGGTGTTTGTATGCCAAGTGAAGGTAGGTCCTGTGTGTGTGTGTGTGTGTGTGTTCAAGCATACTAGCTCATGTCCGTCTGTAGATACGTGCTTGAAGATGCTGTTTTTGAGTGTCTGTCTGTAGTTGTGTGTGTGTGATATCCAGCAATGCCATGGCCTGAGGGACAAGGGTGTGTGTGTGTGTGTGTGTGCGTGTGTGTGTGTGTGTGTGTGTGCACGCTCTGCGGAGGCCTGTCCTAGTTTCCTTCCCCTCACCAGGGAGCCAGAGGATCCAAGGACTGACGCACATCACCTGACAGCCGCCCCACTGCTCCACGGCCCTGCACTGTGTGTGTGTGTGAGACGGAGATGGAGTGTCTGAATTTGTGTATGTGTCAGAGGATACGTGTGTGTAACCGAGAGAGATGTGAGAATGTGTTAGGAAATCCATCAGAGCATCATTCTGTGTGTGTGTGTGTGTGTGTGTGTGTGAGCGCTCACATGTATGTTGACGTGTGTGTGTGTGTGTGTGTGGGTGCAGACGCAGTGAGCGGTTTGGAGAGAGTGAATTTTGGTGTACTGATCCCTTGAGGTGTCTGTGTGTCTACCTTGGGGCAGAGTGGAGAAAATGGTGTCACATGAAGCTCGGAGACAACAGCGCTAACTGCGCTCTACTTAACCTCCGTGTGGACGGAAAACACACTACCTGGACCGTGTGATGTAAACACATTTAGATGTTTCACTGTATCTGCGCTACGTGTACAGAACACAGCATTGTAATTCACGCTGTACAGTAAATGCATCATAACTGAACAGGACTGTGCTTGATGCACAGCGTGTACACCTTACTGGTGACTGCTATCTTTTAGGCCAGTGCTTACTGCAGCTACAGACCGTTCACACACAGACGCAGGTGAAACTCTGGCCAACATGGTTGATGGTGTGCCCAGAGGTGAGCCTTGTTACTGTGTCTGTGAAGCAGATATACTGCTGATGTCTAAACGGGTGAGCTCCTCGACATACGATGAAGTCTGTGTTTTTTTTATATAGTCTGTTGTAAGAATCACTGGAAGAAATTTCATATCAAGAAATCACTGCTCCCAGCCAAGAAGTAGTTCCGCATATAATAGATTCTACAATTAGTTTATTGTACGGATTAAACAAACAAATTGGATCGTGTTAATTAGAGAACCTTAGAGGTGCGGTCAGGTGGATTTTGTTACTTTTGTACAAAGCTAGGCTAGCTGTTTCTGGTATTTATGCAAAGCTAACCGGTGTAGGGCATCACAGCACCCAAAATAAGTCTTCTTTGTTAATTTTCCTTGTCCAACTACAGTCAGTAGCGGAAACGATGGAGTGTTTCAAAACAGTAAAGTCAAACTCATTTAGAAGCTGAACTTCTGTCTTGATTTAACCATCTGTCTCTCCATAACTTTGATACCGTCTACTTTTAGAAGGTGAAGGGTCACATTTGATCATTCGTAAAATATCCATAATCACATATTTTAAATCTCCCATGACCACTCCAGTCCATACCCTTTTATGAGAGGCTGATAGCATATTCATAGTTACAGTGGTCTATAGGCACACACACTCGCAGGCCTGTGTGCTTTATTAAAAAAGCAGTCATGAATATCTTATAGGCTGCTAATGCTATGTGATACATTAGGATCTGAACACATTAAAGTTTTAAAAGCACATTTGACGGGCAAAGAAAGACGGATTAGGAGGAGAGCGATGGGGAGGGTGAGAGATAAAGAACAAAAGAAAGTGACTTAAAAACAAAACAGTTATAGTTTGTATTTATACATTTTCAATAGTTTCTTTCTGTAAGTGGGTGAGATACTCTGTTATCAAATGGCCTGCTTGGGCTGACGGCTCAGACATGTCAGAACAAAGAAAAGAAGCAAACATAGGGACGATTCAAAGAAATGGAAGGAAAGTAACAGAAAACTCTGCGGTAGAATCTGGCGCTCTGCCATTTAAGATGAGCCATCAGTAATTGTGTGTGTGTGTGTTTTAAATAATTCAGTATGTCTAATCTTCAGGGTTGTGGGCTGAAGGGTTCTGAGTTTGATCCTCTCATCTGTCTCATAATATTGCTGATGTGCGCGTTTAGAGTGAGTAGTTTCAGTCGGCCCCTCCCTCCCTCTGTCTCTTAGTTAATACTGCTGACCTATGAGTTTGGCCTCGTCCCTGCAGAGGCCCACCTCCCACCTGAAGCAGCCTGTGCGTGTCCATGCGGGCTTGGTGCTGCGTCAGCGTTGGTGTTTCACATCGGAGAGGTCGTGACCCCGAAGCCTGGAGTACACTTGTCTTCATCTGGCTGATTACATATTAACACCCTGGGAACACACGCACAGTCATTGTGGTTGCGTGGTCCTTTGACCCTCGGTAAAGAGCGAGTTGTTCTCCCAGTGGTTGCAGGGACCTCACCCAGTTCATTAAACGCCTTCAACTCATCGTTTCCACTCTCGTCTTCAGCTTCCTCTCCTCTCCTTGGTCATAACCAGGGCATAGAACCCAACAATGTCATCTGTATTTTGTTGACACTGAGATAAATAAAATGTGTTTCTCTTGTTCTTCTTCAGGTAAGCGCCTCCAGGAGTGGCTGTGTGTGATTCTGTGCCTCTTTCTGTTCATCATCAACTTCTCCTTCCTCCTCCTGCACTTCTCCACCGTTCACATCTACAAGATCATCCTCGGCATCGGTGAGCTGGCAGTCAGAGAGACTAAAGAGCTAAAGATGAAGCTTCCTTCTGTAAAAATATCAATTAAAATGAGCAGTTACCATAAGATGTTTTTTTTTTTTTTTATAGAAGTACTTGACACATGAGGTTTTGTAGCTCTTTTGTGAAAATTGTTTTGGTGTTTGCACGTTCACATGTTTTTTTTCCCTTTTTTCCTCGTGTCTCTTCCTGTGTTTGCGTACCAGTCCTAGGAATAGTGACGGCAGACTTTGCATCGGGGATGGTGCACTGGGGGGCGGATACCTGGGGATCTGTGGACATCCCTGTTATTGGCAAGGTGAGCACACATGTATATACTGTATAGACACACAGACAGCCGGGCTGCATTAAACAGTTTCTAGTCATTTGCCTTCAGTTAACTACTGCACCAAGTAAAGCCTCATGTTCCTCACTTTCCCCTGAAATCACTAATCGGGCAACAACTGAACTGGCATATTGACGACATCCCTGTGCACATGTGTTTGAGCTGCAATCAGTGTGATTTAAGCCTCTATTTGACATTGTAGAGGGGGACATACTATTCTCTCTCTAGCATTTTGGGATGTAGCTGTTCAACTTTGAAATGTGTTGACAAACTTCTATTTGAGCTCCCTGGGTCACGATTATTTCACCAGATATATTCTGATGACTTTCAGGCAGTTCATTCAGCTGCTAATGTGTGTTTTGCAAGAAGAAAGTTGTTTGCTGATTTAAATTCCTATAAACCATTTTGCTGTGACATGCAAATGAATTTGGTAGCAACCACACAAAAAAGGAAATGACCCATCTCTCTACATAGTAATAATCACTAATATTACTAGTAGTAGTAGCAGTGTATATATCTACTTATCAGATAATGTTACAATGTCCTATAATAGCAGAAATCCAACACCGAAATTAGAAAATGGCAAAAAACAAAACCATAACATAAGAAATATTGTGTGTCAGCAAAACATATTTGAATGCGAAGCGTACATATTGAAATGTGGCAGATAAATATAACATTTATGAAAAGTATGAAAGGAGAGGTTATGTTCAATCGACTGGCATCTTCTAAAGAATCTTTTAATGGCTTTAAAACAATAGTCTTGACATTTTGGGAAGCACGAAAGACTCTAGGAAGCCACATCCCCCGTAAAAGCCATCATTTCATTTCAAACTTTATTTTCACCACTGGCTTTCTGTGCTGTGTGTAAGCTATATCTTTTACTTATCATACAAATGTGTCTGGTAGCTCAATGGGATATTTTTTTCTGTTGTCTAAATAAAAGCTTGTAGTCCACCTACAAGGCAAGGCCTTTTGTAGACGTGGTAAACATTTTTATGACCCAGTGAATTATGAACTACAGGGAAGATGCCGTACCGTACCAGTGTCCTCTCCAGCTCAGTGTCCCCTCTCTCCTGAGGCTGCATCACCATGGCAGTATGGTGGTTGTACCTTATTCTCCCGTGCCTCAGGACTGCCATAGTGACCTGGAAACTACAGCTCTGGAAAAAATTAAGAGACCACTCCAAATTTTCCAAATGGTCCAAAGTTTATTTTACTCAAACACATACCTATAAATAGTAAAACCAGAGAGCTGATCATTTTGCAGTGGTCTCGTAATTTTTTCCGGAGCTGTAAATGTCACTGTCTCTCAGAGGGATCTCCCTATGGACAGTAATGTCCATGGTCGCTATACGCACTTAAGAGACACACAGACACAGACACACACACACACACACACACACACACACACACACACACAAGGGCACATGAATGGCCTCACCTTGAACCCCCACAACCTGTCACCATACAGTGCCAGAAGACATGTGTACACTTAATATATGTAGGCTAGATGGACGCACACTTAATTCTCACATTGAAACACATCACCTACATTAATGCACACAGACACACACATTTTGCCACATTTCCTACAGCCAATTAGAGTAAAGGTTATCCTCATTTTAGCCAATTAAAATCAGGTGCAGCTTGCATCTTGAACCCATGCATTGCCATTGTATGATGGGTAATGTTGTACTAAAATTCACTATTTAATTAAAATGGATGTTGTCCGTCACATGAACATCATACTACTACAACCGGGAAAGAAAAGCCTTATTATGAAAGTTAAATAATTATGTCCATATGTACTGTATGATCATAAAAGTGTTAATAGTATATTATGTTATGTGTGTGTATGTGTGTTAAACACACATATAGCATTATTAGATGTTGGATATTAGATGGACAATGTTTCTATCCCAGCTGGTTATAAGTCTGTATATATGGTAACACAATTGCAGTCTTGAAAGTGCCCCCTACTTGATGTTTAAAAGTAATTTAAAGTGACTAATGTCTGTAATATCAGTTGTTGTAGCACATTGCAAGAAGATGTAGCTGCCCACATGTCAGCTCTTTTATCAAGCTCTGTATTAACCCTTGGCAGAGACAGCTGCAGTGAATTTGTTAAGTCTTTACTAAGTGGAGCTTTACAGTTCCCAAAATTAAAATTTGCACCACACAGACTAGTTCTCACATTAGTTGATAGCAAATATTTACACCCACCAGCTGCCTGGTGTGACCGTTACGCAGCTAACGACAAAGGTAACGCTAGCGTGTTAATATATGACCTGTTTAGAGTGAAGCGTGAAGGAGGTAATATCTAATGTAGTTGACAGTTACAACCTGACACTGTTTTAATTATACAGCCAAACCCTAAACTGGAAAGATTTTAAATTACATTTATAATGCAAGGAACCTCAAATTACCAAATGCTATGCTAATAACATCAGACTAAATGCCATGTTTTCTAGCATCCCATGTACACATTTCTAATATTTAAGTCTTCATTGGATAAGATATTTCTTACTTTACAGTCGCATAATCTAACAGATTGTTGTTGGGGGATTTTCTGCTAAAATTCAAGTTTTGGTTTCTTTATTTTTCACTGTCAACATGATCCAATGCCAAACTGTAATCCAGCAGAAACTTATCTGTATTTAACGGAGGAGACCATTTTAATAGGCATCGACATCAAAAGTAACTATATTGGGTAGGATGATGGCAGCCATAGATTTAGCGGAATAAACATCACTTTCAGATTTACTGGGATTTAAAATTGGCGTTGACTGAATCAATTTATAAGCAGTTTGTAAATGAGTTGCAAAAGCAGTCACTGTTAACAGCTTACTAATGAGTTGGAGCATTCAAATGTTCATACTTGTTAGTCTCTAAAATGGTATATTTCATTTAATAAACTATCACTAACTGACTCTGGATACATCATTGATTGATCAGTTTACTATAATGAATTCTAATAGTTGATGTCATTCCTTTTTTAATTTGGTGTCGATTGGGCTTTAATGTGTTATTTTCTCTCACACTGTTATTCTATCATTGTGTCACACCGCCGTGAACCTGGTGTGTTTTCTCAAGAACGATTCTTTTGTTGCTAGATTGTATTATTTAGATAACAACACAATTTTGTACATGCATTGCGCCATCAGTAGACTCTAGACAATGATTTTCCGAGCCCCGTGTTCCCTTCTGTGTTTGCTGAAGGTACTATAAGGTTTGATGTTTGTTTAGGATGTGGCATTTACTGGGGTTTGGGTAGTCACTGGGACCAAAGGCTCGGCGGCAGTCACAGATTTGCATGGTGTGTTGGACACTGTGGGGGACTTCTAATAAAGACTTTAACTAGAAGAGAAGAATGGACCTTTGCAGAGAACAGATGGATAGCAATAGACTGTTGGAAAATAAAGTGTGTGTCTGTGCATGTGTGCGGAGGCAAGAAATCTAAGGCATACACCACAGTTGTGTTTTTGTGTCTGTGTGTGTGAGAATAAAGCAGGCCTGTGCTCCCAGTTAAGGTTAGTTTGAATATCAAAGACGAGCACGATGGAGAACACCTGAGGCTAATAGTGGTTGCAGTTATACATTTGAAGCCAGTGTCTTTATTTGTTTGTTCTTTTTTGTGGCGTGTACGTACATGTGTATGTCCTTACTTTATTTGTTAAGACCTCTTTAAAGACGCTCAGATTGTATTATAGACACCATGTAGAAGTTCTAATGCAGACACACCACATGTTGTCTGCACATATGGACTTCTGCCCTCTATGCCTTCATCATAAGGGGAAACCTAACAGTCAAGAGAGTCTGCTGTCAAAGTACCATAAATGTTTCCAGCAGCAAGGCCACAGAGCAGTAACAGCTGCCACTGGAAAATGTGTTTTCTTTCTAGAAAGGTTGCTGTATCAAGCCAAAGTGCTCATGGAGACAGATTGTTGCTTCTTTACATACCTTCACTTCACCAGAAAGCCACACAAAATAATCAGCAAAGTGTGTGGCAGTGTCAGAGGTGCACATACCTCGACGTCCCTGGTTCGATTCCAGACAGATGACAACCCATTATTTTATGATGCCCTGCTCTCTATCGCCATAACCACTGATAAACACCAATTTAAAAAAGCCCCCAAATACCATGTTAATTGAGAAACTGCAAGAAAATGCCATGAAGTATCTGAGTTAATACTCAGTTAATTATGTAATCTTCTCATCCCCTTCACCGTCTTGAATATAGAAGGTAGTTAATGGGAATATGCATGGATTCACATGTTGTCTTGGCCAAATTTCTGAAATTTGCTTTAAACTTACATAGCATTTTAATGGAAGTAAAACTCTTGTCTGTCCCTGGTGAAGTTCCTTTGAAGAAATTCTCACACTGAAAAACAATTGCAACATATTGACATTGGGACTGCAACTAACGCTTCTTTATTATCAATTAATGCACTGATTATTTCTTAGATTCATCGTTTAGGCTGAGTTCACACCAAATCAGGTGCAGCGGCGATTAGCGCGGGGTTGTGCGGCAATGTGGGAGCGTCACTGCATGGCCCCTTTCTCTTGGTGAACAGTTGAATGGGACAATGCTACATGGTTCTTCTACCTGGGGACATCTGATCTCCCACTTATGCGAATTGCCACCTCAAAGTGATGTCGGTTGCGTTTCTCTAAAAGTTGATTCTGTTTCAACTTTTCGCATTTTCACTGTCTGAAATCAGCTTAAGTCTATGAAACATCTTGAAATGTTGGGGGGGAAAATGCTCACCTAATCTTCCCAGAGCCCAAGGTGATGTGTCCAGATGTTTTGTTTTGTTCAACCAAAAATCCAAAGATATTCACTTTACAATGGCATGACAAAGAAAAGCAGCAAATCCTCTCATGTGAGAAGCTGGACCCAACAGTGATTTGCTTTGATTTGAATCCATAAAAGCCTTTTCACTCCCCAGTTCTAAAGCTGCAACACTATCTTAAAAAGTGCGCTACATTCTCCCAGTAGTGTTTAGAACTATTCCTTAGCGAGGCTTTGGGCCGTGCTGTTTTTTTTGTCGTCATCATGTCGTTGAGCTTTAATTGACTCAACAAGGATTTAGCAGTCCTCTAATGACACCACTTTGAGGACAAAGTCACGCTCATTAGTTCCCAATGATGCTCGATTCACATTGAAATTTGCCAGATGTGCTTACAGTTTAGGGATATATGTTTGAAGATCCTTCCTCTCTAGCTGTTTCTCTTCTGTAATCTTTAAAAAGCATCAGTACTTTTCTCCTTATGTAAATTTCCCTCTGTCTTTTTTTGCTACAGCTCCAACAAACGCATCTCTTTTAACGCCCACTCTGTAATGAGGCTTATTAGAGCGTCGAGCCAATTCAATGACTTAAGTCAGTTTCTGCGGAAAGGCCTGAAGGGAAAAAGGGGAGTGATTTGTAAGAATAAAGCATGGATAGATTTGGCCAAAAAGAGAGAGGGAGAGAGAAAGGGAAACCAACAAGAAGAGATGAAAATGCAGTATAAAGGTCGTGAGGACAAAAAAAAAGAAGGGGGTGGAAGGGCGTGTCCGTCCAACCAGTGGGACAGCGTTGGTTGCTGGGGCAATGGGCGATATGAGCTGGTGATTAATGGGCGACGTGCAAGGCGGGCCATTAAACGGTGTGGGATTAGACGACATGCTGCGACCGGTGGCCCACCGTTAACTGGGAGCCCCGATGCTGCCCCGCTCTGCACGATCTCCACGGCTTAGCCGGGCTTTCATCTGGCTGAGGGCTGCAGCGAGAGGAAGGGGTTGATGGGAGAGGCAGACGAGAACGGACATGGGTACCTAATTGTGAAGATACTGTGTCAACAGATAGTTTCTGTGTATTCAGTGGCACCTAACAACTTATGTCCGCTGATAGGCGCTTGTGATTGTTCGAACAGCTAACGCGACAATAATGAGTTTTCATGCTGATGTTTCCACAGCTACACACACACACACACACACACACGGGCACACACTGGAAATACAGATGCAAACCTTCCTTTTTTGCTTGTTCCACAGAGGGAAATAAATTACCTTTATTGTGTGTGTGTGTGTGTGTGTGTGTTCTTTTTGTCCTCTTTTGTGCTTCTGAGATTCAGATTCAGTCTTTCATTTGAGACCCCCATGCTCTCACTGACAGGTGTCTGGCTCTGCACAGTGCAGGTGGGGTTTGCGAGTGTGTGTGTGTTTGAAGCTTACATATTTGAGTTTGTCGTCCATGGGTCATTTATGCTTATGAGTGTGTCTGCAAGCCCACTGCTGTTCTGTGGTTTATTAGGATGCTGGATATGAGCTTTGGGGTTGCACAAGATGCTGGGCACCACTGAGTCGTGTGTGTGTGCGCATTTGATCTGAATTTGTGAAAAGACTCTAAACAATGCTTTCAGGTGTCTGTTTTGTGTTCCGATTTTAAAGTGAATATAAATTAAGTAGAAAAATCAACCCCTGTTTTTGTGCCTTGTATTGTGTTTAGTGATAACTGGTTGTGTGTATATTTAACTGAGAGAACAGAAAGCCAGACACTGAGGAGACTTTGCTGTTTCCTGTTAATTTAAATGATCATTTTTGGCCTTCAGTTTACATTCTGGCTCTGTGTCGATGCTGATTTCAATAGACTTTCTAATTTCAAACAAACCCGATTATAAGGTATATGACGTGGCCTTTTCTGATGCAAAATTCTATAAAAATAAAAATGTCTGTCATCACTGTTGTAGAATTGATTGGGTGTTGTTTACACTGGACTAACATTTCAGTGTTAAGGCTCTATTCCCATAAGAATTAGAAATGATTATTTTGTGAATAAATGGTATCTCTCCTTCTCTCTCCCTCTCTCTCTCTGCAGGCATTCATTCGTCCATTCAGGGAGCACCACATCGATCCCACTGCCATCACTCGCCACGACTTTATTGAAACCAATGGCGACAACTGTATGATCCCCATCCTACCGCTGGCTCACATGGCCTACACGTTCCTCACATACACACCAGGTAACATGCACACGCAGAATTGAATTTCCTCCTCTGGCTATTTAGCACAGAAAGCACACCCAAATACCAGTTAAACACATACTGGAAATGCACACATGGCAGATGTGACACATGCAAACATTTCAGAAGGAAGAGAGGTGGGAAAGGAGAAACCCTGCTGTTGTGTTTGTATCCTGTGTGAAAACACATTCTCATTCACGTTGTTATCACCTGTGGGTGAGAAACTTCGGGGGGCGTAACTTTTGCAGAGGTTCGAGCTGTCCCCCGAGATGTCACCCCGTCTGCACAGATGCCCCAACAAAGCCCTGGGAATGACAAGCGGTTCAACATGGATGTGATCCCTCACCGGCTTCCCACCCAGGAACACTGTCAGCGTGCTTAGTCACATTGCATAAAGCTGTAATGTAAATGCAAGGACTTCAGAAGGTCTTACAAACTGTAGCAGTGAGTTAGTGTTGCAGGACACCAAAGGTAGCACAGACTCTGGCTGAAGTGTGTCCACTGATTATGGGAAGGCACAGGGCCGTTTAGCTGCTGACCTTACGAGTGCAGGGCAGGAGGGGGGAGGGACTGGAGGAGGAAGATCAGCAGGAGAAATGGAGCAACCTGTTATTGAGCAGTTGACTTCTCCACCTGTCACGTCTTCACTTCAACTGGAGCCGGAAGGTCACTGACGTGCATGGAGCAGGGGGAGGGTAGCTGACATCGGTTAGCTAGTTTAGATGTGGTTTTAGGGGTTTGAGCAGCTCAAAAGCATCTTTGATATTCATGAATAAATGAGTTAGCTGGCTATTAACTCAAAGAGAGCATAATCTGCCAACATAAAAGGAACGATGTTGGTGAAAAAGATGTAAATAGGCCACCATCTCACCTCTTCAGCCAAGTGATACCACGTTACAGTGGAAAGAAATGATCCCAACATTGTGTGAAAATTATAATGCAATATACTACCTGGTTTTTTTTTGTTGACACCAAATTATTTTAAGACAATGTAATAGTAGAATTTTTCTTTGCGAGAATTATCGCTGTAGATGTTATGATTATAATTTCAATATACTGCTCTGATAAACTCTCTTTCCCAGGATGCCACTGTGTGGTTAAGGCAGGGCTTTTGTCTTTAATTTTTTTTTCTCATACTTAACCTGTTTGGTTTGGTTAAAATGAACCCTGGTGCGTTTGGGTGGGAACCTGAGCCTACCTCTGTCCGACCCAACTACCCGGTGTAGTTTGAGCTAAACGGCTTCTGTAGGCAGGTGTGCTTTGCATTCTGGGATGCGGCAGAGTATGTACAGCGGCAATGTTTCTGGCACAGAACTACGCACTAGTCCAGACGTTCTTCCTCTTTGGTTTTACTGGTGGACTACAAACCCACATCAATGGTGCATGCTGCCACCTACTGTTAGCATGACATCCTCGGACACATCTCGCCAACAAGCGGAGTGAACGTTCTCACCTGGTATGTCATGGTGCATGTTAGTTGGCTTGGATTTTTCCTCTGTGTGAAAAGAAACCGAACCAAGGGAAAATGCTCAAAGTTTACAAACTCATCAACTGATTCTGACCAGAGCAAACAAACAAATTCTGATACAAGTGGAAAGAATGTAAGGAATTTTATACATGAAGAGGTGGAGAAAAGAGGAGCAAAGGGGAAACTTGCAAAGGTCACCTGCTTGTCTGCAGCAGGGACTGGTGAATTGGGGGGTGAGGGAGAATATTAGAGGGGAGAGAGCAGTAGTGAGGTTCACTTGTAGGTGACATCCACACCTGTCATGTCACACACGGCAGGAAGTCAAGAGGTCACGAGACAGACAGGGAGAGACGCAGTGACATCTACACCTGTCATGTTTGCACCTTAAGAGGTCACCGCTAAGACTTTGAGAGAGAGGGTGAGAGTGCATGGAGAAGAGAGGGAGCGAGACAGCGTGGGGGGTGGGGGTGGCAGTGGGTCATGTAGCGGTAAGATGACATCTAAACCTGTCATGTCAAGCTCCTCACAGCGTCAAGCGGTCACCAGACAAAGACAGAGACCGAAAAGCGGAAAGCCGTGAGGTGACATCTCCAGCTGTCATGTCTGCACTTGAACTGGGGTCAAAGGATCGCTGTTTTAACCAAAGAGCGGGAACAAGGGATGGAGGTACACAGAGAGAGGACAGCTGTAAGTCATTCCAACAGAAAGACGCGGCGAATAACGAGTTAGCGGTGTGACAGACGGACCGACAGAAAACGAGACAGACAAAATCCACATTTTCATTATGCAGGTGTTGGTGGCTCAGTTACATCTGAATCCAATTTCTGTTCAAATGACAACATAATTCGCATTTCAGGCTGTTTTCTTATATAATATTTTCAGAATTGTTGCACTAAGCTGCTCATATGTGTGAGTCCCTACAGGTTTGTAACCCGTCAGCTCATCTCAACACTGACACTCTTGAACATCAACCACTTCCCTTAAAACCAGTCTTTTCTTCAAGTAGCTATAGGTGTAATTCTGTATTCAGGAGACCTAATTAAATACTTACACCCAGCTGTCAAAGATGCTTTTTTGTTCACATTTTTCCAACATTTGAAAAGTAATAAAATTTGCTAGACCGTTTCCATATAGCACACTCTGAGCTAGTTCACTGTTGAAGTAGCAAGAAGGCACAATGATTGTCAGTCCAATCAGTGGGTGAACTGTTCATGTCCTTTACTTACACTGTAAAAACAAATATATAGTACAACAACGGTCAAATGACTGGCAGCAGCGGCTGCCAAAGAAAAACCATAAAATTAAAGTCAAATATCCTAATTCAAATACAGTGTTAAACAATAAATTAACACATTTTTATTAGAGATTTTGCAGAGGTTTCCTAAATTATTATGATCAAACACCGTCAATAAAGTGACTGCACTAAAAGTTCTGCAGAGAAACAAAAGTACCGTAACAAAAATAGTCAAATGACTGGCAGCAGTAGCTGCCAAACAAAAACATTGAAATTAAAATATCATCTTTATAAGTAAAATAAACCATACACAGAAAAACCTATTGAAAGTTAAAGACCTACTTTCAAGATGTGACTTGGTTGAACATATAGGAGGCTCGCACAGCTTGCCCCGATATATGTTGTTATGCACAAGTTTAACTGAGGCGGTGAGTGCAAAGTTGGCACGAGCCACAGTTATGGGAAATACCCCATGTTGAAATGTATGGGAATGTTTGTTTTAAGTATCAAAAATAAAAGTGCTTCAATATAGAGAAATGACACCCACCTCCCAAGACTTATTTATCGTGCCACTGGATTATTATTCATTCATCCATTAACCATACTGCTTATCCCGAAGGGTCGCAGGGAGGCCTGGAGCCAATCCCAGCTAACATTGGGCAAGAGGCAGGGAAACACCCTGGACTGGTCGCCAGTCAATCGCAGGGCAGACAAACAGACATTTATACACCGATGGGGACACAGTTGCCATGCTGGCCTCCACCGGGGGCAACTCAGGGTTCAGTGTCTTGCCCAGGGACACTTCGACATGCGGAAAGCGGGAGCTGGGATCGAACCACCAACCCTGGGGTTAATGGACGACTGCACTACCCTCTCAGCCACAGCTGCCTCTTATGGCCCTGTATCCTGTCTCAAAAGAAAATACATCGGGGCGAACCAATAGCCAATAAGTGGTTAGGGTGTAAGTGCCCTGAGCAGGTTATTTCCCTACTCTCTTTCCCCACACTATCCAATAAAGGCATACAATGCCCCCCAAAAAAGAATCATTAATAAAAAAAACAAAGAAAAATATCGCGTTAAAGAAAGATGCACTCCATCGGTTTTGGTGTGACTGTCTCACAGAGCCAGTAAACGGCTGTCCCATGTTCCCCAGCCTCCATCTGAAACTCCAGCTACACCTTCATCTGACTATCGCATAAACACACGGCACACATTCTGTCCAGTCCCAGGGCGCCTTTGTAGGAATGATGTAGTCCTTTCAGAGTGGGATTGTTTAAATATTAAAAGGTGAGGGCGGTGATGATTTATAGCTACATTTGAACATCTCTAGGACTGTTACTTGCTCAGTGAAGAGCAGACAGAATTTGTGGAGAGTGATTTTTCTTGCGTGATGGCACACAGGCGCAGAGGGGTGAAGTGTCTCGCCCCTGACTGACTGATTTTCCTGACTGATGCCTGCGGTGCTGAGGTGATAGCACTGATAAAAAAAACTGTGAAAAACATTGATGTCGGATGACTGGTCTCCACTTGGCCTGTCTGAACAGCCGGTGACTTTTGGAAGACATTGCGACAGTCACTGCTGTACTGTCTTCCTGATGTTGTGTTACGTTACAGGCTATTTTACCCTCTCTCGTCCTCATCCCATTTGTCTGTCTTTGTCCTCTCCTCCTCTCTCCCCTGCTGCCGCAACCCCCCCCCCCCCCAGTCTCTTCATCGCTCCGAGGCTCCTGCCAGCATCCTCTCTGTGGGAGTACTACGCCTTCATGCTGGCCCCTATTCATTACACTAAACAGTTTGATCAATTATTCTATTAACTTTACTCTTTTCTTTCTTTCCTGTCTGTCTCCTGTCACCTTTCAGAAGCCTTGGCAGCATCCTATCCCTGGGACTGCTACCTCTTCGCCCTGGCGGTTTTCGTGACGCTGACCAATCAGATTCACAAGTGGAGCCACTCCTACTTCGGCCTCCCGCGCTGGGTCACGCTCCTCCAGGACTGGCATCTGGTGTTGCCACGGAAACACCACCGCATCCACCATGTCTCGCCACACGAGACGTACTACTGCATCACTACAGGTGAGAGCTGGTGTTATCATGACTAGTAAATAGTGTATTTATAGTGTAAAGTCAAACACAATTTTAAAAAAAAATTAAAAAATGGCCAAAAACAAGTATAAATTAAAATGAAAAACAAATCAGAAAATTGGCAAAAAAACAAACACAAAATCCTGACGGTTGCATAGACAGAGAGGACATGAGTGGAGAGAGAAAGGAAGTGACAATGATCCTTCTTCAATCACAGCATCAAGACGCTGAAGGACAGAATGTGTGTCGCCACTTTTGAAAACTACCAGATGTTTCAGTTTGTAGCTTGCGGGCGGCCATTTTAGATCATAGTTACAATTGAAGCTGATGACTCCAGAATAATTTCGCTTACAATTCTCTGCAGATTGGGACAAAATGGCGGCCGTGTCTGTCTGTCTGTCAGCTTCTTATAAATATCCCCCAAAAAAGTGTTCCGTTTGTGTGTGCGTGTGTCTTTGCAGGCACGAGGCCTCAGTAATGGATCCACTTTCAGTATTCTGTGTGCATCTGGGTGAGAGGGAGAGAGGGAGGGAGAGAAAAGAGGGAGGATACACAAGGGGGATTCAGCTTGTACGTCACCCTGCGCCCCTGCGGACGACAGATGTGTGTGTGTGCAAGTTGAGGGGGGTGGCACAGGGGAAGTGTGTGTTTGTACACGCGCACACACGTGTACATCTGCATACTCGAGCATCTGTGCGTGTGTACTAGTCTTTTTGACCTCCTCTTCGGTTTCTAACCTGTGTGTGTGTGGTGGGAGGTGGGTTGGTGGCGGTTGGGGGGGCCCACAGGGGACGGCGACGGCCCCCCACTTCCCCAGCCTGGCTGCCTAGGCCGGGCTTGGATTCCACTGGGGCTCGCCTAGCTGCCTTTGTGTTCGCCACCGGCTGACAATCCCCATGTATATTTAATGCTAACCTGCTGTCTGTTCTAACAAATAGGACTTCACAGGCAGAGGGGGGGGGAGGGAGGGTGGAGAGAGAGCGCAAGGGCGAGGAGAGGAAGGGCAGAAGCAGGGATTTGGAGAAAAATAAACGGAGGAATGTGGAGATAGAAGGAGAAACGGAGCGAGGGAGAAGAGGAAGAAGGAGAGGTGGGAAAGGGAAAGATGGTGAAATCAAACAAAACCTCTGGCTGCTTTACTGTCTTCCAGCAGAGGGAGGGTCACTGGAGGGACACACACACACATATCCCCGCAGCTATAGCATGCACCCTGTGCAAACACATCATGGGGCTGTGTGTGAGCATCAGACAAGAGTAGCCTAAGTACACACAGCCCATGTGGATGTCTCTATTTGCTTCGTGTGTGTGTGTGTGTGCACCACTTTTTTTTTTATTTCTGCGTTTGCATGCTCATCTTATTGACTGTGTGGACATAAAAAGTAAAATTGCATTTGTGAACACGCATACATACATACAAATGTACAGATTGTGTGTATGTGTGTGTCTTTGGTAATAATAGCAAAAAGTATTTTTATTTTAAATGTCGAGGGAATTTGTACGTGTGTGACTTGCTCAGAATAGACGTGTGTGTGTGTGTCGGAGTTGTATGTATGTACAGAGTATTTTACCGTCATGCATGCATGCGTACATGTACTTTGGCCTGCACATACAGTCATGTATTTACCTTAAAAATACAATTGATTCAAAGCTATTTAGGTGTGTGTGTGCGAGAGCAAGTGTTTAATAGGGGTTAAGGACATCTCCTGGGAGAATCCTCTCATCCCTCCACCCATCTGAAACTAGTCTGTATATGATGATGAGAGTGAGACAGGAGGTTGGATGTAGATATAAGAACTGAGGATCAGGCTGCAGATGGAGGTAAAAGTGGGAAAGGCAGAAGACAATAGAGGGAGGAGGAAGTTAAGGATAGAAGATTGAAATTTGAGGTGAAGCAAAGAGATGAAGAATGTAAAAGAGGCACAAGGAAAAGGAGTCCGGGATGTTTGGAGGGTATAAGAGAGGAGGGGGAAGACAGGATGGTTGGAAACGGGTCAATACGAGCCAGTGTTCACCCTGTGGGTGCTGCTGGAGCAGTGGGCGGGGCCACAGACAAAACAAATATCTAAATACAGTAGCAAAATCCCATCAGGGCTCCAAGGTTATGGACTGATCTGTCCAAAACACTTAGGCTTGTACATCAGTGTCATTCTAACTGCCGTCCAGTGTGACTGAGCATTCGACTGACAGCGCTGTCGGCCCCCCGACAGGAGAGAAGCTCCGTGGTGAGCTAGGATTTTGCACAGTGTATCAAAGCCACTACCTTACTTACTCACTTACCTTACCTTTACCTTCCCCTTCCTTTTTTTTCCTTCCTCCAATCTTTTCCTTTTTTTCTCCACCTTCCTGACTCTTCCTTCACTTCCTCCGCTGCATTTTCTGTCACTTTTTGTTTTCTTCACATCCCAGGTTGGTGTAACTACCCACTGGACCAGCTGGGCTTTTGGAGACGGATGGAGCAATTGATCCAACGACTTACAGGGCAGAAACCACGATCAGATGATCTGGCATGGGCCAAGAAGACCGACAGATAAACACACAAGCACATTGACAGACGGATGGACAGATGGGCAAACACATAGAATTAGAAATGAATGGGGGGGAAAAACACACACACACACACACTTTACTCTTGTATCTGTGCTTCTTGCTATTTTGCTAAAGAGCAAACCTTCAAAGAAACTGTTTGCAAAAAAATCAAAGATGGTTCGAGTGATTTCTGTATGTGCTGGAGTGGTTTAACGTAGTTTAACAAGCTTTGAACGTAGGAGGCGAAAACAGATGATAACACTCTGCTGTAACAGCCAATCAGCGTGTAGTCCTGTTGAACCAATGAGACGCGTGTGGTGTAGGAGGTTTCTGGAGGTTGGGCTCTCCAGGAGTGACACCACGCTGCCTGCTGCAGGCAGCTTCTTACGCCGCACAAACGTTCAGGCACCGTCTCTACCGATTTCTTCGTGTGTTATTTTTGAAGCGTTCTGGTCATTTTGAACTTCAAGGGCCCGACTAGAAACATCACCACCCTCATGGCTGTCTTCACGCACAAGAAGGAGAAAGTCTGACGGCTGTGTGCTTTAGATTAACAATGTAGTTATAACCGTTATAACTCCACTCTCTCACACACTCAGAGCCTGGCAAGACAATACTTGGAATGCAATACAATAAATGCATTCTTACACACTCCTTTGAAGTCCATGCATACAAGCAAAGCCATTTTCACTCATGTTGTCCAGTTTTGGTTAACCACACTTTCTGTTCATCCTACGTGTGCTCTGACAAATTGTAGAACTCTTCTTGTGCAGATATTTCACGTTTAACTTTATGTACAGACAGACGCTCGGAGCAGTCCAGTTTTTAGTTTTTGTAGCTTTAGGAATGCACCTCTATATGTACAACAGCTTCTAAATTAACTTATTTACTGCATTAAGCTAATCAGCAAAATCTTTTGATTTATCTGGATGTTTAATTAGAGGCTATATTTCACTTGAGTTTAGTATTTTTAGCAAAAGTGATTATCTAGTTGTAGTAAGGAACTTGCACTTTCATGCAAATTAAAGAGGCAGCCAGAATTATTCCTTGTCTCATCGTGTACATACAATTTTTAGTGAGAAGGAATCCACTAAAAATCAAAGTAACAGAGTTCAGATTTCCATTTTTTTTTTTTTTTTGACAGACAGATGTGACGCCTTGGTGTCTAAAGTTGGTGTAAAGCAGGTGGCAAATATGAAGACCTTGAATGAGTTTTTACCTTCAGGAATACTTTGACAATTTGGGAAATGTGCTTACTCCTTCACTTGCCAAGAGTTAGATGAAAAGATGAATACCACTCTCAACTATCAGGATGATAAATGTGAGGCTACAGCCAGTTAGCTTAGCTTAGCACAAAGACTGGAAACAGTGTGGAAAAGCTAGCCTGGCTCTGCACACCTGCCAGCACCTATAAAGCTAAACTAATTAACACATTATATCTTGTTTGTTTAATCTGTACCAAAACATAGTTTTTGTTACCTTCGAACAGAGCCAGCGTAGCTGTTTCCCACAGTTTCAAGCCTTTGTGCTAAGCTAACTTGGTCGGCTAGTGGTACATTCGTCTGGCCTCTCAGCAAGAAAGTGAAAAGGCGTATTTCCCAAAATGTTGGACTGTTTCTATAATGCAGTGTATGTAAGACAAAGATGAAATGGAGGAAGTCTGGCATGAAGATTTTTTTATATATATATATATATATATATATATATATAACATAAACTCAAGACTCTTTCCTTCATTTTAACATGAAGTGACACTGACAGAAGCATCAGTGGTGTCTCCTTCCTGTACTCGTGTCTGGCCTGCAGACAGAACTCTATCCACCAGTAGTTCAGTTTCTCGGGGGATGCTTGTGGCTGCCCCAAAGGCCATGAAATGAGTCCTACCTGTGAAGGTAGTATTAGTTTTTCACCAGCACAGTGGACGGCTGCAGGGCAGGAAAGCTTAGCAGGTTGTTGCCTCCAAGTGCTGCTTCTTGTCACATTCTGCATCACTAGGAATTTTTATTCAACTTTTATTCCGTTCAGAACACCACTACCCTAACGCACTTCCTAATAATTTATATTCTTGCTGTACGGATTAAGGAAAGCTTGAAAATCAACCATTATATACCACAAATGAACAGTTTCATGAACAGTTGCAGTCATTCAAACCATTATAGACATCTTGCCTCATCGCTGCGTTCACGTCCTAAATCCTCTCGTAGAAAAGACAAAGAAATCTCATAAGCACTTCTGCAAGGTGGTAATTGGCGCAGCTGTCTACCCTGCTGTGCTGCTTATTTGACTGCAACTGTAAATATGAAACACACATCAACAAGCAACGTGTCCCAAACCTCTAATCAGTTTGTGTCGGCTGATCTGAAATGAAGGAGAAGAAACTTTAATTTTTATTGCACCAGAGAGAAAAATTAATTATATTTCGGTAAAAGCTGGTTACCAAGTTGCTTATCTCTGATTTTTGCTGACGTTTCATACGGTGACACATGCACTTTAGTTGGCTGTTACTAACTCTGCTAGAGAGTCTAGCTGCTTGACTTAGTGGCTTATCCCTAGGCTTCAGTCACAGAAAGTCAATCAAATAACAGCACATTTTTTACGTTTTACTGAGTAAATGTCTGAAAATGTGTCCTGCGAGCACCCGTCCACTCATGATTACACACATGCACACACATCTCTTGAATGCAGTCCTACACGGACAGACAAACCCAGACATGCTCGTTCTCGCATTGTGTTCAGTTGTTTTCTTTAGCTTTATGATTTTCTATGATTTTTTTTTTTTTATTAACGGATCAAGCCTTGATGAGTTCAGTTTTGACGTTCCATTTTGCAGCTCAACACTCGCTGCTTGTCTTGCCTTAATGTTTTTATCTGCTCTTTGATTTTAAATAAAGGTTTATTAAATCTAAATGTCCACTCGGTATGGTCATCTTTAATATGAAACACATGTGCTTGGAGAGCTCCCATGTATCTATGCAGGATGTGAGCTGCACTGCTCAGAGGACCTGTGGGCCGGTTTTAGTGTCACATTCATTTTAAGATCTCCCATTAGTGTCTTTAGCTTAAGTGCAAAAGTTCAAGAGGCATGTTGATCTAAGAATATGTGCAGACAAAATGGGGACACATGGGTAAGGGATGTGCACTTTTCATTAATCTTAAAGCATGTTTTTGTGTCAGGGTTAATGCAGTGCCTGGCTCAAAAGTTTAGTTTGAGAGAAATGCAATGCACTGTAGGTACAAGCCACAGCTGGACCACCAGAGCCCTCTAGTGGTTGAAGTTTCTACTCCGGTTACCTTATTCCTTTCACTTATCGCAGATAGTCAGGATGAATGGATGGATGCAGTGTGAGTCCTCAGCAGAGGTCAGAAGGTCACCTCGTTCTGCTCTACATCCCCGCCATATAACCTCCCAGATCGGTTCAGTGAGTCTCACCGTCCAGAGCTACATCCCCAGAAAGCAGAGCCCCTGTTGGGGTACAGCTGCTGCAGCGGCCCCTCTGGACCCTGCTGAGAGCCGGAGGCGAGACCAGTGCCGATGAGGAGAGGAGGGAAGGGAAGGTAATTAGAAAGTCGAGGTGATTAGAGGGGAGGATGGGCAGAGACAGGTGATGTGATGAAAGAGTAAGTGAAACAGATTATTATGCATCAATTTAATATTGAAGACGTTTTGGTCAATATTTATATTTCCTGTTTTAAGACTGTAAATATAACCAGCATTACTGCTGCCCGCTAGTGGACTGAGTGCTGCCATGGCAGTGTGAATGCAGGAGGTGGTTGTTTGCATTTGCGTTTCTACACTGTAATAATAACAATTTGAAGCTGGTTCAACTTAGTAATGTATGTTCCCCTGCTGCCTTAAAAAATGTGAGTTTACTGAGCTTAGGTTGAATGATTACAAGTTGTTAGGAGTTATGTAAAAATTTGCTTTGTGAAAAATGCAAAACCAAGTGTTCAGTCACACTGACAAACATCACAGTTTGTCTCAGTGAGTCAGTTCTGCGTTTGACATGAACAACTTACTGCTGCTGCTGTTGGAGATGCTTTGTACCAGGACTATACTAACCTGCACCATGGTTACCATTGTTTTTCGTATTAGAAATAGAAACAACCATGACATCTATTAGTGACACCGCAAGTTACCCTCATGATTTTTTATCTAGACAAATGTAGGTGTGAAATGTAATTGTACCAAATTATTGGTCTTCATGAGATTGCTTTTTTTTTTAGGAAAATGCTGCCGTTGTTAGACATTTTTGCATGCTCTTTTTAGGTACTTCTAAATTATTCTTCAGCAAGTCAGCCTCTCTGAGTTCTGTGGTTAATATAACAGTTGTGGTGTCTGACCGTCACTGCACTCTGAACAAGTTGTAACTGTAGGTTGGCAGATCACACATATAAACACGGAGGCAGTGTCTGTCGCACATGAGTGAGAACATGCACACACTCACACGCGCACACACACCAGGGGATGTGACGTGTTGCAGAACCCTCGCCGACCTCGCACGTCTTCATATAGCTCACAGTAAAAGCTCCTCTGTCATTCCCACATTACTGCCACCACTTCCGCTGTTGCACTCAGTGCTAACAAGACACACATGTAGCTAGCCTTCCTCTCACACACACACACACACACACACACACACACTCCCTCTCTGCGTGGTGGTGACATATTGGATCTCACTATGCTGATGTGCTTGGCTGATCAGTGTCTCATGCTGGTAGCTATTAAAGTTTCTATCAGACGTACTGAGACGCAGGGCTTGATGGCAACACTTGCAGCAGTTAGATGCAGGGATATGAATGTGCAGCCCTGATACAGCGGATACTCTGTTGCAATAGAAATGTTACCATTTTTAGCAAGCAGCGGCTTTAAATAGCAGTGCACAAAGTGATCATGCATGTCATGAAAATGTCCATCTGACAGATCATTTTGTGTCATGCATGTTGTTTAAATGTTACTTTTCAGAAATGTGGAACAACCTAGTTAAAGATTCTAAAATGCTCTGTGGCTCCGTGGGTTCAGGGCCATGGTTGAGGTTAGAGACCAGCAACAAAGGATTAGACGGTCTTCCTGGCGAGCTCAACAACAAAAATAAAGTCCTCAGAAAAGAACACGATGAATTGTGCCTCATCATTACATATATGATTTGATATGTATGACAAAGACATCTTACATATTTAAAAATATCACATTTTAAGAGTGCACTGAGACAAACAAATGTACTGCTGTGACTTAAATAAATAAACCTTACTCAAATTCACAAATGCACCCAGTAGCTTGTTCTACAGCTTAACTTCTCTGAGGACCACTAGCTCAAACTTTAATCCTGAGCAAAAGAGAAAGATGATATATTTTGTAGAGAAGTTCTCCTCCTGTCCTCTACATTTGTGAGCTGTTCTCTTGTGTGTTGTTCTCCATAGTTATCCTCTGCTCTCAATCCAAACTTGAGCTATTGAGGGAGCGATTCAGCCCAACTCGTCCAGTTGGGTCTAATTGGATTCATCAGGGTTTGACAAAAAAAGAAACTAAGTGAAGTCAACTAGTGGAAGTAACAGAAAGCCTCGACTCCTCTCTAATGAAATGTATAAGTGTGGCTGCAGGTGCCTCTTGTCAGACAGGGTGTGAGAATCCCACAATGTGTGTTCACACCCTTCGCAGTAGCTCGCTGTGTGCGTGCGCTCACCTGAATGCATATGAGAATGTGTTTGTTGCAATTTTTACATGGCGTGGACGATGCATGAAAGTATATGCATCTGCGTGTATGAAGTTTGATTGTGTGTGTGTGTGTGTGTGTGTGTGCCTCACCTGGAGGCGCTTGTACAAGTGAGAAAGCCAATTATGAGACCTGACAGACAGTGAGGCATTAGAGACTTTCACATAAACACACACCTTGAGTCAGAAGGAAAAAAAAAATCATGAAGTTTTCTTTGATTTTTGAGTTTTGTCTCCGAAGGACCAGACCAGACTCACCTGTGCGGTGGGGCCACCAACACAACAGTTCTTTGGCCAAGCCATCGCTGACTTGTCCTGTAAGTCTTGGTACACCCTTTTGGCAGGAGTTGGACCAACAACAGTGATTTTGTTCATATTTTGGCCCAACAAATTTCAACTGAGTGCAGTTAGTATAGTACATTTTCCAACATGATTTCACTGTGTGTGCTATACTTGCAGTCAGTGTGTGTAAATTAGACTGTGTATAAGAAGACAAAAACAACAAACAAATAGATTTTTTTTGCACTTTTTATAGATCTGGAAGACATACTGTTCATATAAGGCTGTAGAGGAGGTGAAATTAGATGTGCGGAATGTCACACAATGTTTGTCAGTGGCAAAGAAGATCTTAGCAAGAAGGGGGTTGTTGTGATGCCACCTGCTGGTTGTAATCAAAACACTAACACTACACAATGTAGCAAGCTCATATAAAATATCTAAACAAGGTTGAATTGGCGCCCAAACAGCGGTGCTCTCAAACAACAATCTACAAAAATCATAGGAAGGAAAGGAAGTGCAGGTACTGCTGTACCCCTTGTGATGTTGATGTGATGATAACGTATGGAAGGATGTCTAAGTGCGTAGGCCGATCACCCTGCAGTGACAGTCTCAAGTCACTCTGCAGCAGCCAACACGTGTCCATCCTTCAGCGACACATGAACACACGCCTGCTTATTAAGTCCGCTAAAATCTCAAATATACATGCAGTACAGCGGTGTATATATAATGTATGTTTAGTTAATTTGCCCAGACAATTCATACAATATAAACATCACCGAAAGCTGAAGGAGGCAGAAAAACACTAAAACAAAATAATCTGGATGTGAATGTGTGCACAGTGACTGAGGCTATGGATCAAAAGGTATATAAGTTATTTATACATCGTTAATAAACAGTTAATACATGTTTTTAGCCTCGATGAGCTGCAGCTTTCTCCTAGCATTGGAGGAGTTAAACCTCTAATGGATCCATTACAACAACTTCTTACTCATTTGCAAAGTAATTGATCAATCAACTATTTATTTATTCTATCCGCCACAAATGATACCATGACTGGTACTGTGTAATGCATGTGTGAGATGTAACGTGTTAATTAGTGAGCTTTAGACGTGCTGGCTGGCGGACTTTGTTGCTTTCGGGCAAAGCCAGGCTAGCAGCTTCCGTCAGTACAGCTACGCTAAGCTAACCTGCTGCTAGTGCTAGCTTCACGGTTAGCATACAAATACAAATATGACAGCATCATGTGTCAATCTTCTCGTCCAACTGCTCCTTTAAGGGTTCTCATCAAATAGCATTAAAAGTCCTAACGCAGAGAAACAAGAAGAAAGGAAAAGTGTAAATGTGTTCCAGTGAGGATAGGAGGAGGGCAGTGTGGGAGAGGATACACGATTATACATTTCTAAGTTATTTAAACTTTTAATAACATTGTTTTTACTCTGGATGCTTTGCAGGCTTCTTCTAAGATCACAGGAGCCGAGAGAAAGGGGTCACCATCAGTGTGAGCTGGTAACACTGGCAACCACGCAGCTCGGGATGCTGCCAATTCACCACAAATGCTCTCATTCCAGTTATTCTTCACCGTTTGTTTTGTTGACAGCAGAAACTGCCACATATGTCAACTCAAACAAACGTGACAGGTTTAATACAAAATACACAGTTCATGCTTCTGCTTTGTTCGTAGCAAACCGTTAAATTGGTCTCGTGCCGCACGCGCAGTCAGCAGTGCAGAAGGTGAGCGGGGTCGGGTGAGCGGGGTGGGGAGCAGGGTGGGGACGGGGGAGCTGCCGGTATCCGGGGACTTGTGATGAATAGCTGACACGGGACTACAGGGACCCGAGCACTGTCAAACTGTCAAACCGCTCCCACTCGCACACACTGGGAATGCTAATTAAGTGTGTGTGTGCGTGTGAGTGTGCGTGCGTGAGACCGACGTACTCACGAGTTAGAACTGCTCTCCTGCCACATGACCGAGAGGAACCGGAGTCGGTTCTCGGAAAGCAAATCCTTTTGAAACTGAGAAGATTTGAGGAGGAACGTGTCCCGTGCGTGTTCACGTAGCAAACTGTTTCGTGGAGGACGTCGCTCCAGTCCTCCGATCACTGCAGTGTCCGCCTGCATGTCAAAGGATTGGGTTTAATATAATGTGACGTGTGTCGTGCTTTACAAACCCTCCAGACCTCTGAGCTGATCTGGTGCTGGGTTACTTGGTGAGAGGCAGCTGGCAACACTGGCAGCCATCAGCTGTAACGTTCAGGGTGTGTTACATGGGATATTCTGTCTTATTTGATTTGCTGGGCCGCGTAAAAATGAGGTAAAACTCAGTCTGATCTCAACACTATTTGCTGTTGGGTGTCAATCTTAAAGCTGCAGTAACTGATTTTGTTGGCCTGTAAGCTGACAGATCACCGTTTGAGTCCACATGAACGTGTTGGCAAACAGTTTCAGACAAATGGTTTTGTGGCTTTCTTGAAATGTCAGTAGCTGCTGTGATTGTTGACTCTCAATCTAACCCATCGGAAGACTGTTGCCCATTTCTGTGGCCTTTCTGTGGAATAAATGCAGTAACAGCCACATCTCATTTTCATGGCTCTTTCTACCAGTTTGCACCTGGCATGCTTTCCCATGTTTTTGAGAATGAAGTTAGCTGTGAGACTTTAAGCTGCTTATGGTCGAGCAGCGGTTCTCAGCTCGGCTCCTCAGGGCTCAGAGACCGGCTGCTGGTTTTCATCTCAGCCGTCGAAGCAGGAACTGAGCCCCACCTGACGTGCAAAGCGAATGCAGTTGTTAGTGCTGTTTGGACTCATGGGAGAAAACCAAAAAACGTTTTATGTTTATCATATTTGTGCGGAGGACGCGCACAATTATCACATCTCCACCTTTTGCATTTTCACATCTGCTGAATTCCAGGGAAGGAAAATTAATCAAATGAGAAAGAAATGTGTAGCAATGCAGCAGAACATTAGAGAGACAATTTTTCAGATGACAAAAAAAACAACAAAAAAAAAAAAACATCTGTTACAAACCAAGTAAGGAGGCTTCACATTCATCCACATCTTACTAGTTTTGTGAGCACAACGGAATTTGAGGTTTGGGGGTGTTGTTGAAGGAGGTGAGGATGACTGAGGAGAGAACTCCGCCTGCTGGTTAGTGTGAGCATTTCACTAAAGGTCCAGCAGATGGCAGCATTGCACCTCAAACTGCAGGATGTGGACTTCAAACGCAGCGGGCGGCCAGAACGTGGCTCAAACACTGGAGCATGGAAATGAGTGCTGTTTGATTTATTTTGTGCTCTCAGATGCCCACTGTCCACTTTGAAGAAAAACCCATAGTGTGTGGCTCAATCTGATCCCAGTTTCACTTGTTTTAACTAAATCTGTTTGGCACCAGAATTGGCTCCGTCCGTCGTCCATCTATCCCTCCTCGCCTTTGCCCATCTGCTGTTGCTCGTCTTCATCCATTCATCATTTAATTGGCAAGACAATCAGCTTCCCCTCCCTCCATCATCCATCCATCTCTCCCCATAATTTCATGTTTGTGTCATCCATTGGTCTTTCTTTCTCCCTACTGTATTTCCCTTTCTAAAAACAAATGACTCTGGGTGGGAAATTGAGCATTCTCACTAATAAGCTGGAAACAAATATAGAGAATAAATAAAACAAGCCTCTTTGCAAAAAAGCCACTTTTTTTATTAACTTCTATTTACATCCGTAATATAACCAAATTAATTATTTTGCCACAGACAATTTTGAACCATTTACATTAGAAAGCACTGACTTACTGTATCCTGTGTGTGTGTGTGTGTGTGTGTGTGTGTGCGTGTGTGTGCGTGCTGTTTTTATGACAGTAAATAAACCGACCCTCAACCAGGATCTGATGTTTTCATCTAAACAGTAATACAACATTTTGACACGTAAACTGACTGGTACAAAGTAAATATGTAAAATGTGTGTGTGTGTGTGTGGGGCGGTTAATCGTGAGTCAAACACACATTTTTCATTGGTTGATTTCCTTCTCGTGAAAAGTAATTATATCTTTTGATGAGCAGCAGAAAAAGAGAAGATGAGGTAAAGAGGGGGGGGGGGAAACTTGTAGGAAGGAGCAGAGATAGAGGAGGAGAGAAGTGAACGCAAAAGGTGGAAACGAGGTACGAGAGAGAGAGAGAGGGAGAGAGGGAGAGCGCTGTCTCTGGGTTGAAAAGACGTGGGCTGTTATTTTATTTCCTCTGTGGGTACACAACAACAGCGCTGTCTGTCTGAGGTGCTGACACAGCAGAAGTACGAGGAGGCATTTTATACACACACACACACACACACACACACACACACACACAAGCATGACCAACAGACAAAAACATGCTTTCACACACAAACCTGCATGACAGTATCCATGTGTGTGTGTCTTTGCAAGAAGAGACAACATCAGGCCATAGTGCTGCGTGTGTGTGTGTGTGTGTGTCTACACACTGTCACACACATGTCCTCAGTAGTGTTGGCGTGTGTTAAAACATTAAACTCCTCTAAAAGTCAGTGCCTAAAATCTTCCACTGACAGTGATGACTCGTGTGTGTGTGTGTGTGTGTTTGTGTTTGTGTGTGTGTCCATCCCTGGAGCCTTGCTGTGATCTGGGTTTAATTTGACCAGTCAGGCAGTCAAAGCCGGGGCCTCAGCAAGTGTGTGTGTCTGTGTGTGTGTGTGTGTGTGTGTGTGTGTGTGTGTGTGTGCGGTCTGACCTAATGTTGAGGTGAGGCAGAGATCAATGCCGAGGCAAACAGAAAGGTTGAGACAAAACTCACCATCCTCTCCACCTCCACTCCACTCCTCCATCGCTCTTTAGCTCTCCCTGTGCTGATAAGTGTGTGTGTGCATGTGTGTACAAGGAGGATCAGTGGAGAGGAAAGCTTGATTGATCGCAAACTAATAACCACAGTTGAGTCTCAGCCGCACAGTGACCCAACGACTGAACAACAGGTTTTCAGCCAAAACAGAGTAAGGTTAGAGTAAGGCTGTGTGTGTGTGTGTGTGTGTGTGTGTGTGTGTGTGTGTGTGTGTGTATGAATGCTGTGACCCACCAGAGAATAGTTGTATCCACCCAGTAGCTTTTTAATTGGCTCACCACTCATTACTAATAAGATCAGTATGGATCTTTTTGTTCTCTGTAGGTTTATGTATGAGTCTGCTGGTGTGCGTGTGTGTGTGTGTGTGTGTGGTACAAGGTCACTCCTCAGGGTTTCTGTGCTGACACACACGCACACACGCACACGCACACGCACACGCACACACACACACACACACACACACACACCTGCGGTGCCGCTCTCTGATCATGTGACTGGCTATCATGGTAACTGTCATCAAGCACGGTGATTGATCAAAGAGTTAGGTGACAGGAGTGGGCAGAACAAACACACTCTCCGTCTATCTTCTTAATCTCACGCATACACACACGGGGGATGACAGCGTGACGCAGAAGAAGAAAAACAATTTAATTGTGTTACCTTTTTATGCTCAGCGGATAACCACTTTATATTCCTGTTGGTTCTTGCTAGCGGCGTAGCTCTAGGGACGGCAGGGTCGAGCTGTGCGCGAGTCGGTCCGTCCACCACTTTGGTCCTGATTGAAATATCTCAACAACTGCTGGATGGATTGCTGTGAATTTGGTACAGACATTCATGGTCCCCAGAGGGTGAGTCCTAATGACTGTGGTGATCCCCGTATCCCATCATTCTGGTGTTAATCTTGTTAACAATAAAGTTACTCTTGGTTTCATCTGTCCAAAGAATCTGGTTCCAGAATTGGCCAGGCTTCTTTAGATGTTTTCTGGCAAAAGTCTATTCTGGCCTTTCTGTTCTCGAGTGTTACCAGTGGTTTGAGCCTCGTGGTAAACCCTCTGTATTTACATTCTTGATTGTAGACTTTGATAAGGATGCACCTACCTCCTCGAGAGTGTTCTTGACTTTGCTAGATGTTGTGAAGGGGTTTTTCTTCACCAGGAAACAATTCTGCGATCCTCCACTTTGCTTGTCTTCTGTGGTCTTCCAGGTCTCTTGGTACAGCTGAGCTCACCAGTCTACATGTTTATAATTATATTAGTTTGTCCACTTACTTTTGAGCCTCTGAAAATGGGGGTCTTTGTATAAAAATGGCTGTAATTCCTAAACGGTTAATGTGATATTTTTGTTAGACCCCTTGAATTAAAGCTGAAAGTCTGCTCTTCAATCGCATCTCGGTTGCTTCGTTTCAAATCCATTGTGATGGTGTACAGAGGCAAAAGTACAAAAATGGTGTCACTGTCCAAATACTTATGAACCTAACTGTATATAGTATTGGGAGTCATTGGCAAATGACCTTTTGTCATTTGTCATTTTTGGAGTCATATTTCCTGCCACCAGTAGGCTTGGCGCTAATTTGGGAACACTCCTGTGGGTCGTATGGGTCGCATGACTTGTTGTTCTTAAGGTAATCAGGTGTGCTGATTACTTTACAGTTTACAATGGTTATTATGGTGTTAGGGAGAGACTTTATTCAATAGATTCATGTTTCATAAATGCTGCGGCAAAGAGAAGCTCACTTCCCTGATAAGGTCTGGTGTTGTGCCCATTGACAGCTGCTAACGCTAGCCATTGTTAATTCCTTCCACAAAGTCTTTATGTACACGTGCTTGTACTTTAGACAATGTCTACAGAGCCCATGAAGTAAACGTAACACATTTTCAGTCCACGCCTGAGACACATGACTGAATAACACGGCTGAAAGGCTTCCTGGGCAGACGGGCTGTTTAGACTTGGGATGTATTGTAGGATCAAATTGTAGAATGGCAACAAAATCCATTGAGAGTTATTGATACTTATAGTACTTATTTGCGTATGTGATGTTTAAATGTCACTATACCTAGCTTGTAACCTCTAACTGAAGATTAATTTAAGCTTAGTGGCTCCACACAGAGTTGTCTCTTTTCAGCAGTTAACAGTGTCACAGGGTGCAACTGTCATAAGCTATGTACTAATGGAATTTTGTAATCTTGAAGGCACCAACCAAAACCGGTGAGCACCATGATTAGATGTTTGTCGCCATGGTAATACTGGTCATATCTTTGAACTAAGAAGAGGTAAAAACACTTCATCACACACTACACTTGAGCTTTGCTAAAATCCACTTGGAAAATAGTATTATTTTTCAAAGTAAAAGACCTACCAATGTCTTCATCTGCTCACTTCCACCTGCGTTAGAATGCTGGTATAACCTCCCATCTCAGCCCATTCTCCTCTTCAGTTAGGTCCTTCAAAACTCAATCAACAACAACAAACATCTTTACCGGAGCAAGGTTTCATCAGATAGTGGTGATGGGGAAGCTACTGTAGTGTCTGTTAATTTTAGGAAGACTATTCCAGGAAGAGTCTAAACCCTTGTAGCAGTTTTTAGTGAAGCCAAGGCACAGTCACTACAAATTCAATGTTTTATGACTGAAAATGACTGTAAATAACTTCAAGACAATGTAGTTATTTATGTCTCAGTTTCAGGTAAAACAGAATAGTGTGCTTACCTGCACACAACTACTGTATCTTGTCATACAAGAGATGCTATTTTCTATTTATTTAAAGAATAGGTTTACAATCTTTCAAGTCTGCCTTATAACAATAGTCAGGGCCCATATGTACATTGAAACAGGGTTTGCTCTAATTCTTTTTCTCTGGGAATCCATTTGTGAAGCTGCTGCTGTTTTACCTGCAGAGGCGATAAACTAACCCTCGGAGGTGTTTCTGCTGTTTTACCTGTGTACGGTTTCTTGCTGGACTTTGTTTTTCTAGTCTACCATGGGGAATGTATTTTTGCAGATAATGAGAGAAGATGCTGAAATCAGTGGCTACTGCGTGTTTACATGCACTTGATCCATCCACCTTAGCTTCTACTAAGTGTGCACACCTTTCACGCAAAAGCCAGACACTGAGCTGCCCATGTCAGCTGACAATCACTAGAAAGGGCTACAGCATCTACATCTGTAGCCCTTTCACCTTTCTGTATGACTCCAAAGAGGATATGAGACTATAATAGCAAGGCTGAATGAATTTTCTCCTTTGGGAAGAACAAAAGCACAGTTTGATGCGGTGGAACTGGGTGTCTCAGCCTGATGATGTTCATGTCAGTTTCTGTCTTCATTATTCCCTGTGGACTGACACATTACTCCCCCCCTCTCCGCTCTGTTCTTCCTCATGTCTTTTCCTTTCCTACCTTATTCTCTTTTTACACTAGGTTTGTAGTTAATGCGTGTGTGTGTGTGTGTGTGTGGTGCCTCCTGAGTCTTACGGATGATGAGAGGAGGGATGCAGTGTCACTTCAGTCAGGGCCTCTCATCTGTCTCCCCCCTCTTGCAAGTGCATTCATCCTTAACACACATACACGTGTGTCGACTAAGACACACACACACACAGCCTCTGAGATTTGTCTTCTTTTAATTGTTATCTTTCCTTCTTCTCTCTTACTCTTCTTTCTCTTCTCCTTTGTCGTCCCTTGAGCTCACTGGCTTCTCAATTTCTCTTTCTTTCATCTTCCTCATGCCCTCCACATACAACCTTTTCTTCCTTTCTGCATCACTCCTCTCTTCATATTTCCTTATTGCTCCCCCTCTCCGTTCATACATCCTGATTTGGCCTTCTTGTCCATATTTCCTGGTTTTAGAGGTGTCGCCGTGTTCTCTGCTCTCCTGCTCCTGCGATTCCCCTGGGGAGCCATTTGTGGGATGCGGCTCGCCTGTGTCCCTGATACAACATCCCTGATAGCAAAAACAAATGATCTTAAATGGAAGCAGTGAGGAGAGGGGCGGGTTCTGTGTGGAGCAGCCTGCAAACCTGCAGTCCTTAAGGTTAGTCGTAGTCAGTAGCCAGTATGTGAACCCGGGTGTAGTAGCCTACTCAGTTGCACTGCTTGTTACATGCTATGTCTGTTGTTGGAAGAATAACAACATTAAATGAAATTATGGTTACCTCCTGAAGTTATTTGTTTATATTTTCAGACATATTTCCACCTTATTGTTATACAGGGTTTCTGCAGGGTTCACAAGACTTTTAATGTCACATGAATGCAATTAAATATCTGTTTCACCATCATACCGGTCAAAGTTTGAAAGCATGACGGAAAACCAGTAGGTGTGATAACGCCTACAATAATTTGCCATGTGCATGAATTTATTGACATTTACATCACATTATTGTCAGTACGTCCCAGCATATAATTTCATTTTGTATTTTATTATGCAATTCCCACTGGACTAACATTTGTATTTATATCAATATGTGTATGAGAATGTCTCAGTGCCATGGAACTATATTTGCTAATGTGTTTGTAATTAGACTGTAATTAAAAAATGGAAATAAAATAGAAACATAATTGTCCTTAAATAGCTCAACATTGTTACATTTCTGCAGAAAGAGACAGAATAATTTTAATAATGTCTGACTCATGTGGAATATTTTAAATGTAGTAGTAATTTTGTAGGAATATTCACAGACCTGCTCTCACAGCCTGGTTTCTCCATCAGCCTGCAGGACAGGAGGAGCAGAGGAAGAAATCTGATCTCAGGCTTCTGTGCAAATGTTCTCTGCAGGTGACGGAGCTGAACTCTCTGATGTTCATTTCTCTGTGTATCGATCAGCGCGGAAGATGGTCCAGTGGTAAAGTCTCCGGTTGGAGATCCGGCAACGTGGGTTCGAATCCCGACGGAAGCAACAAGGTAGGAGCGGGTTTGTGACTCAGTCACAGGTTGGAATCAAGCAAATGCTGGTATAATGTTCAGAGGTTCAGAGGTACTTCACTCCGGTGTGTGAAGAAGGTGTGTGTAAAAACAACAAGGTCAAATACAAAACAAGGTCAAACAACAAGGTCAAATACTACAAACATCAAAAACAACAAACTCAAAAACAAAACAAGGTCAAATACAAAACAACAAGGTCAAAAACTAAAAACATCAAAACATCAAAAACACAACATACTAAAAACATCAAAATTTTGATGCTAATTTTTTTCATGAAACTAGACATATGTATCTACAAACTGATGGCAAAATGATCTCTGTGGAGTGAAAATTGGGGACGTGAGAGCAGTTTTGGCAGAAAGATTTGTGTACATAGGCAACTGTTTGCTAACACGTTAGCCATGTCAACTTTGTAAGGTCATAATACATCAGTGTTGTGTTTAAAGCTTGTTCCACTGCCAGCAGCTGGCCAAAAAAAACCCAACTCCTAATTAATACAGCTTTAGGTAACGTGGTCATTCATCGATTGTGCTGAATTATAACCATTGTGTGAATGTCTTACTTCTGTTTCTCTCACTCTCTCTTTCATAGCTGGGTTTCTCTGTTTCATGATGTCTCAATGAGACGAACCAAGAAAGGTACAGATTAAAATGTCAGCCGGTCTGACAGTCTGTCCATCCATCCATCCATCCCTTTGGCATGTCTGCTCTTTATTCTTGTCTTCCATCCATTCATCATCCATCTGGTCAGCTATTTACCTACCCCTCCCTCCCTTCCTTCCTCCCTTCTTTCCTCCCTTCCTTCTTCCCTCCACCCATCAGCCATCCATCTCCCTCATTCTTTATGTCTCTTTCTGCACACATTTCTCCCTCCATCCGCCTGTCTGTCTATGTGTTTTCCTCTGTGTGCTGTTGGCATCATTGCTAAAAGGCTGTCAGCTTTGACCTTTACCTGTACCCTGCACCCGCACCCCCACCCCTAACACACACACAGTCTGGAGAGAGAGGTGGAGATGCTCTCACCTCCTCACTGTATAGTGAGGTACAAAAGAACTAACAAAGAAGGAGGGAAAACTAAGAGAAAATAAGGAAACAGAACGGGGGCTTTCAGGGGTAGTTTGGAGAAAGATGTGCAAAAGAGACCAAAAGAAAACCTGTGAGAATCAAAGTGGAGGGTTGAGCCAACTAAGTATTTATTTTTCTCTGCTTAAGACCAAAACAGCAATAAATGACCTTTCTGAGTTCACATGAGATGAAAAATCAGCTGAACTCACTGTACAGCTACAATTCAAACTTTCACCACAGCCAAAGTGTTTCATCTCAAAAGTCTGTCTGCTGTAAGTCAGTTCAAATTCATTTCATAGTGAGAGTAATATTATGCTTCCATTGTTTTCAGAGTGTTGAACAGAGCAAGGTATAGTGGCCTATACTCTGCCGCTGCCAAATGTTGCGGTTTGTTAAAAATAGATGGGTGAGACAAGAGAGTGAACACTGGAAATGCAGTGCAGGGGACGTCTGGAAAGACTACGGCTGTATTACAAAAGCAGTGCGGATGCAGAATGCAGGACAGCGTAGCACTGCTGTTTATTTTTCCGGGAATAATCGGACTTGTAATGTGACTGGACAGGTGTAAGTGTGTGCTGCTTTACACAGCTGTCAGCCTTCCCGGCGCATCACATCGGTGATTTTTCACAGGGAAGAGGGAAGGGAGGCTGTGACCGCGCCGCCGCAGTGACTCACCCTGCTAATGGACTGCCACTCAAACCTTTTTGTAAAACACAACAATCCTAATGGCAATCCAGCTGCAACATTTGGATTCAATCTCGTGACATCAGTGTGCGTCTCTCTTCCTTCTGCTTGCATGTTATTAGTGTGTGAGGGCGAGCTGCAGCGGAGAAAGTCAACGCATTTGTCACCTTTTTCAATAGTGTTTTAACCGCATTTTGTGTGTTTTAAACCCGTTTCCAGTTTCAGATGTTGAGCTGTTCAACACAGGAAAGAGCTCTGTTAGCATTCAGCCATGTGTTGCACGTAGGTGGAGAGAGAGCACTGCTGACAGTCAGACAGAAGGTATTCCTGTGGAGAGAAAGTGAAAATCGCAAGTCTTATGACTGCAGTGCATTGAGAAACGGATGTCGCTGCCTCTTCTATGATAGAGTTTGAATGTTGAACTAGATGCAACATGGTCAGTTAACAATGATAACTGGTATTTGGGCCAAAGGGGTGGACAGAGACCGACTGACTGACATTTGCCATCCTCACATTTCTCTGACTTTAGAAAGCTCCTCCAGAGCCACAGAAGAAATGATCCAACTGTGTTCAGGGACTGGGATGTCCCTGTGACTAGTAACCAAGTCTTTGTGTCTAAGAGTTGACACAACCTTTTCACGCCATAATTGAATTATTGCTGCAACCCAGGTCACATCATTAGAGTGTGTGTAAATGCCCTGTCCTGTCTGCTACCCACCAGGTATTTCCTTTTTTCCCCCAGCTCTGAATTTTTGGGAGGCATCTCTAAATTCTCTCAACCCATGACCCATTTCCTCCTCCACTCACCATCTTTCCTTCCCTCTATCCATCTCTCCAACTTTTCCATTAACAGCATGTGACCTGTAGGTAAGTGCTAGTTGAATTGGTCCTCTCCTCTCTTCACTGTGTTTTAAATAACTGCTTTTCACTGAGCTCTTAGCTACCCTCCCCACTCCCCACCCCTCCTCCATGTTTTCTCTCCCACCACCCCCATCCCTGCTCCTCCCACCTCTCCCTATCCCTCAGCGGAGTATTTGTCACAGCAGCTTACTGCTGGTGGTACTGATTTTATCTTCAGCCTTGTGTTTGTCTGAGCGGATTTTGCATGTCTTCAATGTGTTGGAGTGGAAGCGCAGATGTCAATGTGTTTGTCTGTGTTTATTGCGGGTTATCACTCTGATGGCTGTGTGACCTGCCTGGCTCATTTTCCTGCTTTGCAGCCACTTTATACTGGGATAGATCCAGCCTCCCTGCGACCCTGAAAAAAGTCTTTCTCTCTCTCTCTCTTGCTATGCTCCATTTTTAAGTGCTTCTCGCTGGTGGACGGGGAAACCCCAAATTACTTGCAAGCAAAAACAACAGCCGAACAAAGTGCTTTCCATTCCTTGCATTTGCTTTCTCGTCTTCCCTGTGATACAGAATATTGTTTTCTTGACGTGCTACACATCCTAACAGTTGTGCTTTCTGCTGACTGTGCCCTGTGAGATAAATAATAAATGCCTGATAAATGATGCCAACTTTATCTACGAGTTCCGGGCCGCGAGACAGATATTTGTGTTCCATTTGCAACCTGTAATTTGACAATTACACACAGTAATCTAAAGCAGTGGTTCCCTGTTACTAATTGCATCACTAATTGCTGCGTTGCAATAATTGCTGCAACCGAGCCATCGTTAATGTTATCAGTTCCACCTGTGCTCCCCTGCGTCTGCTGTCTTTCAATCCAGTTCATTTGGGAACGAGATAAAGAAAAGAAAAAGATTGCTGTGACGCTAGCAAGGAAACATTTCATACTTTCTGTGCTTTACTTTATTGCAGTACAACCGGTCACAGCACATTTTCAGCAGTCAGTGTGGTAAATGGTCATGAATCGGTCATGATAATAGGACATTTTAACCATCCTTTTCATTGGACAGACCGACTAACCTTTAATTAAAGTAGTTATTAGTGACATGTACGGCAGCCAATCAGAAGGAGGTATTGCCATGACTGCTGGGGTAAGGGGGGGGTCAGGATCATTTAACAAAATAAACAGTGACTTCTTTGCCCCTCCATAAAATTTAAACAGCTGGATAACATCAACAGCGCTGGAAGTTGAGATAATGAATTATGCAGTGGAGAAAACAACACAGCAAGGGCTGTGAGTGAGGAGGATGGAGGGTCACCGGCGGCTGCTGATGCTACCTGTAAACGTGGGCTGACGGATGCTAATGCTACAAATGAAGAGCTTCCCAGGACTGATATTTTGGTGCATGTGCATGCCTGTTTGAGATAAAAGAAAATACTCTCAAACGCACACAAACCCTGTTAAAACCTGTTAATCCTGTAAAAAAAATGTTTTACTGTTATTGTAGTAATTATATTGTAGCCTATTGTGTTATTAGCTCGTGACGTGACATGAAGTTTGGGTGTTGCCACTCTGAGATTCCTGCACGTGTGATTCTTTCCCTCTGCCTTCAGTGAGCCATTTTCATTGTGCTCCACTGTGTTTGGCACAACTGCTTAAATTCTGTAGGATCAGCAATGTGACTGGCTGAGAGAAAAATAACTGATCACCACACGCCTCTGATTTATATTCCACTTCATCCAAACATTCTGCACTGTGCTGCATGTTTGAACTAAAACCTGCTCGGCTCATTGTTCCTGCACACATCACCTTGTGCTATAGACTGGTCTTTGCAGCTGCACAGTTAAAACAGAGCCCTCCATTATTAAAATGTTGTAAAAGATTTGGGATGGCTTTAGTCTGAGTGTTCACATAATGTTTTGGGCAATCGTACCAGCACACTAATCACCTCAAGCGCTCATTCAATAGACCCTTTTCACGGGTGGCTGCATTCCATTTCTGGTATTGTTCAATTTCACTCACTGACATGGCTTAGTGGTGACACTTAATGGAATTGAGCCATCGTTATCATTTACATCGGTGCTCCTCCTGCTTTGACAAGTCAAAATGTCTGCCGTGAAAAGGTGGTCTCTCTCTCCCAAGACCTGACATTTATTTTCAGCTGCAGGTTAAACAAAGTTGCTACCAAATCTTGCATAGACCAAGGAGAAGTCATAGGTAGTCATTTACAGTATTTTTGAGGTGAATAATATTTATTTGTTGTTTGTCATATACACATATCTTTCTACCCTTTGCACTTAAAAAAACATTTCTTCACCCTTCTGCCTCCCCCTCTCTTGGTTTCCTTTTCCACACTCACTCCCTCATCGCACCTGCATCAGTTTATCCCAGCTTACCCTTCTCTCTCTCTCTCTCTCTCTCTCCCTCCCTCAGCCTCCATCTCGCCCCTTAATGTGTGGATGAAGTGAATGGGCAAGTCAGACTCTTCTCTCTGCATACATCTAAATTAATTGGGGGCATGAGAAGCAAACTCAAGTCTTCATCTTCCCAATCCAATCAGGTGCATTTAACACACTAACAGACTGAAATACAGACACACACACACAAGCTGGGAGTGTTAATTAATGTGTTGAGCCACTCTGCACTGCTTCTAGGTAAAGGTAGCTGCAGTGGAAGAGTTTAACATGGATTATCTTTTTACTTAATTCATGGGTGTAGACTGTTTGAAAATGTTTTCACCATCACGAATGTTAAAAATAGTTTTGATTAAAAAAAAAAAGAAAGAGAAAATAATTTCACTTTCCCATCAACGGTTCTATGTATATGTGATTTCTCTGATATTTAATATTCGCACACTAACAAAAGCTCTCAACTTTAAACCCCCAAGTACTGTGTGGCAAACGTTTAGCTAGCTTTAGGCTACATCCACACTAATACGTTTTTGTTTAAAAATGCATACCTTTTGCTATCTTTACGCCTGGCATCCACATCACTGCAGCGTTTTATAACCTCTAAACTGGAGACCTTTTTAAAATGCTGCTGACCCCGTTTTAGTTTGAAAACTCTGGATTGCGTTTTAGTGAGGACTGGCGGAAACTGAGACGCTCAAAAACGATGACGCAGACACACGTTCGCTTACTGATGGGGTCTTCTCAGCCAATACGTGTCCTGAATAAGCTCATAATGACCAATCACTGATGCCCCATGGTTTTGGTTTTTATTCTAGATGCTTTAATTTCACTGTTTAATTTTTATTTTATCTCAAAATACAGTTTATAAGAGTGATTTTGATTTATTTTGTGATTTATAAATTTGTAAATTGTTAGTAAATTGTCACAAATATGCAATATGAGTATAACATGACACCTAATACTGCTAATACTCGAAAGCCTAAATCTATTTAGAGATCTGGACCCAGTGTATACCAAGACAACATAACCCTCAAACCCAGTGTGTTGAAAAAATCTGCAACCGCTGGGTCCATAAAATCTATTGATCTGACCTGAATAATTTACTAATGAATTTCCAACCAGATCAGAGAGAAGGAAACCTTGTCAAACCTTGTCTTAATTTGCTTTTGGAATGTGATTTTTATTTATTTTTTTGTCCTTGGGAGTTGCATAATATAGAAGGGACACACTGGGTGAAAAACACAACGTAACACATTCAAACGTAAAATAGAAGAAAAGATGGAGCCAGAAATCAAGAACAATGGTCGTCTCATTAGTGTTTTTTCCCTCTGAGATGAAAGCCTTGGTTGTCAAGTCTCTGTAGGTGTAGAATATGTTTTATAATACTAGTAAATGTGTGCACGCACGCACACACACACACACACATGCGTTATTACAGTAGAAGATTGGCCTTTTCTTCCTCCTGAGAGCTCAACCATCGATCTTCAGAGTCAACACAACACCTCACGCCTCTCTGATATTTGCACACAGGTGCAAACAAACATTAAAAGAGGCACACACATGCAGTCAGAAAATGAATATAAGAAACCCCACCACCACACACGCACACACAGAAATGACACTGTGACCTGACAAGATTTTCATTTAGATAAACAGAGATGCAAAACAGTCTTGTGTCCTACTCACCTTGTTAGAATTGAAGGCATCACCTGCTGTCTTCAAGGCAGATTCACACTCATCTGAGAAAAATGAGCATCCACTACTCGGTGTTTTTCTTCTGGGTGCTGAATACCAAATGTTCTCATGTCTGGCTTCCTCTGGTGAACACAACAGTGTTTTCACTGACTGCCCACTTTACACCTCCCATTCAACTCTATTTAAAACGCTCTTTTCAGCAGCTTATGGCAAAGGAGTCGGTCTATTTTAGTTTTAGCCATTTTCTTGGCGCCTGCCCACGTCACACGTCTTCTAGGACTAGTAGAAAATTCACATTATGAACAAAATGCATTGGAACAGTTGACGAGAGCGAACAAGAGCTTCTACTTGATGACAAATTGACTGCAACTGTGTGTGAAGAGAGTTAAGTTGAAGTCTTGCAGCTCTCCTTGTCAGCCTGAGTCGTGCGTTTGTTCACTGGACTGTCAATCAATCAGCTAATCAACCCACCAATTAATGAGTCAAAGGTCATCATGTCACATACTTCATATGCAGCTCGATATTCTTCACAGACACAGTTGGCGTTCTTTTCACATTTGGAATCAGGAAACAATTTCTCCACCATGATCACTCTTCATCAAAGCTGCACCTGGCGTACAGCTATATATATCTTGGTGTTTCTCACCTCTCCCACGTTTTTTCTTTCAATTTACCACCCTCGCTCCCGCTCTCACACTCGTCTTGCAAGTCCCATCGTTCCTCTGCCTTCCAACTGTCATGCTAACAGATGCGTGGCCTTCTACACTTTAAACCTATCCCTTTTAATCATTACCTTTCCTCCTTTATGACGGTGTTCACTGTGTGTGTGTGTGCCGGTCCCTTTCTCATACATGTGCACAGATTTGCAGAGTTTTGCTACACACTCTATTCTCCAAAAACTGGCTTTGACAGAGTGTGAAATAAAGTGGAGACACAAAGGGGAGGAAAACTGATTTTGGGTGGGTACAGAGGAGGGAAAATCTGTGGAAGTTCATTAATGACTAAAGCAAGCACAGGTTGTCAGTCTAAAACGTGAGGTTTAAGCGTATGTTGAATCAGATTCTTAGGAGTATTTTGTTACTATGTATAATTTCTGCGTCTTCTGCTTGCAATCTTTAAAGAGCATGGTCGTGTTAAGGCCATGTCCAGGGGCCCTGGGGCAGAAATGAGCTGCCGGGCTTCTATCACCCCCTAGTCCTCCCTCTCTATGTTCATTTTCCTGTTTTTCTGTGCTGGGATACTACCTGACCCCAGAAATGCTGTGTGGTGATTTTATCAAAAATTATTTCCGTGGGCACTTCATTCCTTCGTTAGCTAGCAGATAGTAGAGATATGAGAGACGTGGGGGGGCTGACATGCAACAAATGTGTCCAGCCGGAGCAACCTGTCAGTGCACTCACCTCCAGGCCACCTGGGTTTTGCCCGGTTGGTAATACAGCCTTGTTAAAAAGAAATTGAGCTCACACAAACAAAAGTTTATTGTGGACATGCTGAAGGGTACTGTTGCATTACTTTTTAAAGTTTTGGGCACTTGTCATTTGTAGCTGCCATGTGAATTATAACTCTGTCAGACACAAAGGTTAGAGGTTGTGTGACACTGACATAATATGGAACTTGGACCTGGGAGACGGCTCATAATGTTGTAGTTCTTTTTTAAACCAGTATAATACTTGTATGTTGTTGGGGTTTTTGTTCCACCCAAACCCTGCTATCTTGCTAACCTTAACAATGTTGTCCTGCCAATAATGGCATCAGGTCAGAAAGCGCTGATATGGATCACTTTAGAAAGTGTCTTAGTTTGGATTTTAGCCATTTGTATCCATCAGTGTTGATGCAGTGACATCCTGCTAGACCACTTATGTGACATGAAGCTACTTTCCAGTGAGCTTTTTTGTTTGTCTCACCAAGACTTTAACTATGAGGAAATAGCCTTAATGGCCACTCATGATGACTGTGTCTTGTTGAAGTCTGTTAACCAGAAATTTGGGCTAATGTCCTCTCATGATCTAAAGTGCTCCGCATACGCAGCCTGAGAAAATTAAGCAGATTCCAGTCGGTCTCACAAATCCATCCCTGTGCCCACTCAAATCTGAGCATGGCACTTGATTACAGTTTGATTTGGATTTGCGCTCGCTCCTTACTTTTGATGTTAATAAGCCTCCGTGTTAAAGCGACAGAGGGAGGCAGGTCACAATGCAACAAGCAATGAGGGAACGCGAGAGAGTAAAAACAAGCAGGAAAATTTATGAGCCAGTGTGTTTTTAGATGTGCAAGTAAGAGCGAGAGAGGGAACGCTCCGAAGGTGAGAGGGAGGACAGTCAGGAAGAAAAGGATAGAGAAGTGATGACAGGTTATTTTTCACCTTTCCTCTCCTGACGGCTGATGTTATTTCCCATCCTGCTCGGACCCACAGCAGATCCAATCTAAGGCTTCTCTGGACAGCCCTTTTGAAGCCCCATAACCAAATGAAAACCTTTATTATATACACAGACCGCACACACACACACACACACACACACACACACAGAAGCAAAACACAGACACTACAAGTAATGTGCACCGTATATTCTACATACCTGCAGTCAAAATGAAAGATGAAATATCACAGTCACATTGTCACACACACACACTCTCGCACTCACTCCCCAACATTTGGTGTAACAGACTTTACACACACACTTGCATATACAATAGAAAAATCTTTGTTTGTATGTGCAGATGCATGCTAGTTTTCAGTGTGTGTGTTAATAGTAAAGGCCACGGGGTGAAGGTTTAATTCTTTGGCTGTTAGTTTACAGAGGGTTTATTACTGTTCATGAGGCTGTGTGTGTACACTGGAGACATATACAGCATATGCACACACACACACACACACACACACACACACACACATACATGCAAGCACAACACTGACGAGCCATGTGCGTCAGGCCATAAAAAAATAAAAGCCCCACAGAAGATCTCTTCTGTGAGTACTGGTAAATTATTGTTCTACCTCCTCCTTCCTCCCTCTGCACTCGGTTTTTATTCATTTTCTACTTCCTCCTCCCCTCTCTCGCCTCCCTCCCCTCTCATGTATGTATAATGTCCACACTGTGGTAACACCATATTCTTGGAATGAGGTTGGCACATGAAGAGAGATTCACCTATAGTAGTAGACCTGCAAAGAGATTGAGATTTGGCGAAGTTTAACAGACAGAATGAGGGTCCTAAAGAGAGAAATTGAGACTCAGAAATAAAGACAACAGAGGAGGGTGATGACAGCTAATCAGATAGGTGTGAGAGAGGAGAGTCAAGGTGAGCGTTTCACTTAATAATACTACGCCACTACTACTATCAGGTTATTTCAGTCTATTAACGTGACTCGGAGAGGGGTTGCGCCCTGGGAACTGTGGGAAATTGAGTTATTGTATGCACTGGGGGTATGAGTGTGAATGAGAGAAAAAAGGAAAGGTCAAAATCAGACTTCATCCTCTGACAGTTCAAATCAGATCCAGTGATCTCATTGCCGTCTCTGCTGTGTTACATAATTCTCCACTTAACGGACACGTGTGTAAGAATAAATAATTTGAATTTTCTATGTGTTTATTATACACGTAAATAGTCATTTGAATATAAACTTTAGAAGCTCCCTGTCTGACTGTAACACCACACTTATTGTTAGATCATATAAAATGTAATGCCTATTTACAGCTGACCTCCCTGACACACAGACATTAGAGTAACTACCATGTCCGTATGAGCGATTCCAAGATATTGACCTTTTTAGAGCTGGTTTATGTTAACATCATCAATGGCCCATCAAGAGACATAGCACAACCTCCATTATTTATGGAAAATAAGTGACGAGCAGCAAGACAAGCTGCTCGATGGTGATGTTTGAATGATGATGAAATATTGCTCTTACAATGATGACCTTCCTGGAAAATGCCACACTGCTCCTCATGCTTCAAATGGCTCTGTGAAGGACAAACTAAAGAGCGTGAGCTGCAAGAGCGACAACAAACCTGAAAGACGTCATGACGAGGATTACTGGGCCCTAATGGAAGACGAGGTCGATCCAGGCCCACATTAGAGAGGAAGCCCACAAAGTGTCTCAGCTCATAGAAAAACACTACAGTAGCTGTAATGCCGCGCCACGCGTTGACCTTCTACTGAGCTCCAGTGGACAAGCATCTGGTCTATAATGGAGGATGAAGCCATGTGTGCTCACCTGAGGCTGGAAGCCCATAAAGTGGCAGACTGGATAGACTGGACCACATGCACATCCAAGACCAACCAGGAGTCTCCTAAAACATACTGTATAATGAAGATGTCTTCTGGAGCATTATGGAGGACGAGGCCGCACAGGCTCATCAAAACGTCTTTTCCAGCTCAACGTGAGTGTCGAAACACTTCATAATTTAGAGTAGCAGACTAGACTAGCAGAGCCAGAGAGAGCAAGAGGGAGAGAAAATGTTCATATTTCATTTCATTTGAAAGTCCACAAAGAGCTTGAGATTTGCGTTGAGTCTTAATGTGCAGATTCAAAAGGGGAAAGAAAGGCAGGAAAACAAAAAATATATGTAGAATTGTGTAGCAGACTGTGTTCACTCTTGTATTTTACGTTGCAATGTAGTAAACATCATGCATTTACTCAGTTATTTATAGATAAATATTTGCACCATGTATACCAGGAATTCATGGTGATGTACTGGATTTATCTCGTAATGTCATTTTAGAAATTTTCCCTTGCATTCAGTTCCTCGGGCTCAACGTCCGTCAGTTAGCTGGATAATTGATCCTTAGGTTCTTGGTCAACTAAGACATTTGATTAGTTGATTGTATGATGTTTTTTGTATAGAATTGGCCATTACTCTTCAGTCATTCTCAGTGTTACTTGGAAAATGCTGTCAATTCCTATTACTCATTCAAAAGTCAGCAAATTCATTGTTTAATTGCTTCACCGATCTGTGTACAATAGATGTTGTTTCTTACATTGTTACATGACTTTCTGTTTCTCAGCCCAGCATATCTAAAATATCCAAAGCTGCCACACCCACACGCCAAATGTTACCTTCATTTAACACCTATAGAAATCAAAGACAAGACATTGTGGTTCAACAAGAGGAAGGTCGAGGTGCTAGCGGCAACCTCTAGTGTCTACTCCAGAACAGTCACTGTACAAAGCCTTCAGCCACAATGGCAGACCTGCACCCTGCTGCCACCCAGTCAAAATATGAAACACCAACCTTCAATCAATTCTTTCTACTCCCTGACATTTGGAAACACAGCTGCTGCAGAATAACAGCTTTAACCAGAAGCCATTCAAAATGAGGGCATTTTTTAAATACTATAACTGTGAAACTGTAAGTGGCTGACTAATTCCCCTGACATTGCTTATTTTTTTCTCTGTCTGCCACTGACATAACACACGGTGCAAAATACGCTGAGCTGTGTTTACTTGGAGTGCGTCGAGGAGCACCTCGACATGAGTCATGTCCCAACCACAAAATGTACTGCAACATGTTCCCAAATTCTCTGAACTAATAACAGCTACACTCAGGTGAGCTTGTCCTTACAAATACAGACTGTCCGATGGGTTACTGTGAGAATTCTAGCGGCTCTGCAGCTTTCCTAAAGAAAGGAGCTCACAACTCTGAATTATTCTACAAATGTCTTACAATATACATGATTGCTCTGTATAATGGATACCCTTGTAAACATTAAGGAGAACAGACTGAGGTTGTGAGAGCTTATCCAAAGGCTACCACACTCCTTAATCTTATCAGATTTTCAAATCAGACTTTGCTTCTCGGGCTGGACTTTCCATTGACTATCTAAACACAGAGAGAACACATGTGCACTCACAGTTCAGTTTCAGACATTGAGCATGCCTGCTCTGAGTGGTTTTACTTTGTTCTTGATATTAGATGGGTATCATGTAATATTGATGGTAGATTTTTCCCAGAGAGTTTGTTGGTTGTTTCTGCTGAGTGCTCTCTCTGTGGTATAAAGGAGCACAGCTACAGCATGACAAATAAAAGCCATCCTCCAAAAATCTAACAGCATACATTAACCACACCCCGTATTACAAAAAACCCCCCCCAAAAAAAAAACACTAGAAGAAACCACTGACCCACTTCGTTATGTTTCAGGAAATTGCCAGTATCATTTCTACCTCAATCACCTCTACAAGCCCCTTGTGTTACTCCCAACCATCAATTTGTAGGTAAAAGTTAAAAATGCTGTGTTTAATACACACAGGGGTGCTTTACTGTGCCAATGGCTTTCTTACCTATTGCACAACTAGTGACATTCAGTGGCTACTGTAATTGCTCTCAAGAATAAATCACAATACTTGATGCTTGGAAATATACTTTCCATCTTGTTCCTTTGTAGTTTAGCACTTTGGAGCTGTATGTGTGTTTATAAATACTACATTGAATATGAATTAGATACCACTGTAGATACTGCAGTATTCCCCTGTATATGTACAGTCGTCGCCCAACGGGAGACTAGACGACTGTCAACCTGCACTGGTCAACGAGCTGCAGACTATGATGCTTATGAAAATGGGAAAATTCAGGGAGGAAAAGAAAAACAATGGTTTATTATAACTTGGGTTTTGTTTTTGTCACTCTGGCCATTGTTTAAATTAGTTATGTTAACCAGCTCTAGTTACCAAGGTCACAGCCGAGATCTCAGATTGTGAGGGTGCTGCTAGGTCCGGTGGGGTGACAGGCAGGAGCAGACAGACAACCATACAGGTTGTCAACAAGCGGATAGTTTTGCCAAATTTAATGCAAATTTGACAGTGAGCACGCCTGTAATGTCTCTAATGAGCTGAGCTATTTTTTAGTGATCTCTTCAACATCTTTACCTTGGTGAGTATAATGCTGTCATAACTTGTAGAATTGGAAAACAGAGCTACAAAAAAAAACAAGTTGTAATTAAACCTGTAAGCCTCCATTTGTCTATTCATCTGCCTTCTTATCCCTTCCAGCTGTCATATAAGTCACCAGTCAACATTTGCAGGAAATACTTTTATTTTGAAAGTAACCCTAGGCACTTGGTTTTACGTAAGATTTATGTAAGCAGCTGCCTCGTGTTATTCTGTTGGTCCAGTGGTCCTGAAAATTACTCAGCACATAGAGGACTATTTTATATAGGACGTGACAACCTTGCAGTGCACTCGGCTGTCACGCCCAGCAACTATCAGACCCACCAATGTCCTGTCAACAAAATGTAATCAGGTTTAGAAAATTAGATTATAGGCAGCACTTTCCATATCTGATTTGATTATTTCAACAGAAGTGCTGATTGCGGTGACAAATGATAATTCACTTAATGGCAGCTCCACTTCAAAATACATGCCTATAAATAGCGTGTATAGAGTGTATGTTAATTAATCTTAAGCCAGGACAACTGTATATTAAATAACCTATTAGATTTGTGCCAGCCTGCCGCAGCAGAACATCACGATGCTGATACGTCAATAAAAAATGGGAATAAGCAATGATACAGCACTGTGTTTTACAAAGAGGTCAGCACCAGGTCCAGATGTGAGGCCACAGCAGGATTACAACTGTGCAAGTGTCTAAATTCTTAGTTTAGCCAGCAAATCATTTGAGAGTGGCAGTGTGTTACTGCGGAGAAAACATGTCAGATAGGCTGGTATTTATCTTTGTACATGTTTCTTTCTTCTTACTCACTCACACTAGTGTTCAACCACGCAGACTTCACCAGTGCTCACGTGGATTGTATCATTTTTCCAACAAACAACAACAACTTGTATCATGAGAAAGATGCTGTAATCTCAAATGGGGTTTTCTTTTACATTTATTCTTTGAAGATTTGCATACAAAACGTTGCGTCAGATTATTGAATATCTTTTACAGATTAAACAACAAAACAGCAAAAAAGTTTTGTTAAGTAGAAATTTGTTCCACTTGAACCAACTATATCGGTAAAATGCTACTTAAACATGATTACATCAGTAATAATAATCTATATCTATATATAATCTATATAATATACTATAATATACACACTACACTCGCAGTTTTTCTCCATTAAAAATGATTTTGCTCATAAAACTTTTAAACATTTTAACTTTATGGAGTATTATATATTTCAGCATTGCTACTTTTACTTAAACAAAGGACCATGATTCCACTGCTACCACTGGTGGAGTGGGATGGGCGGGAGAAATGATCTGTGTTTATATTTAGTACAGATCACATGAATAGGCTAGACAAATTTTTTATAGATCTGTGCTCCTATGTTCATCTGCATTTCCAGCTCGTTGTCTTCTGATCAGCAAACAGATTCATAGGTAAAACAGCCACCTTGGCAAAAATGTATTAGGACAGTAAGATAACGTTTCTGTACAGCACCGATTTAAATACCTACTAATGTAAAGGATGACCTAAATTAATTCCATTTATGATACTATAGTTGACCAAATCAGTCTTAACTATCACATAGTCTCCGTCTGCAGATTGAGTTTATCCACGACTTCCGTGTGACGTAGTCGGAAGCTCCAGAACAAGCATGTACGTGGACCTTGACTTGAGATTGATTGAAAAGACCTAGAGGTGTTCAGAACCACTGAAAGTGTGAAACCTCATCAGTTCCCAAGCAAACACAATCTGCAGCACATGACAGTGTGATACAGTTGAAAGCTCCAGAACGTGCGATTAAATGGATCTCGCTAACTGTCAAGGTCAAGAATGACCTGTCATTCTTAATTATGACGCTGTAGCTGACTGCATTCCTGACGATCACCAATTTGATAGTAAACCTGTTGTGAGTTGACCCTGTTGACTATTATGATGTTAAAGCTGTTAAACAAGCCACAAACTCCGATACCATTATTACTTTGATCATTTTCATCCATGGCCTCTTCAGAGCTATACTCACATGCAGACATTCCAGGCTCCAACACCTCCAACCCTAAATATACTGCAGCTGTATTCAGTGGTTTACAGCTTGTTTCCTGCCTGGTATGATCCAGATAGAAGTTAAGATTACCTGGCTTCACGACATGAATAATCTAGCTGCCGCTGGCTGCGTTAAATATTTAAATATTTAAGAAAGTTTTCAATTTTGCCCTTGCTGCCTCACACAACTATGTCAGCCTCCCCTTTGATTAGGCACAGCACACTGCGACTGAGAGCCAGGAGAGTGGGCATCTGCTTGCGGATTAATTGGGACCAGACACCATTTTGCCGACTGCTTCCGCACCGGCTCTGTCAAAGGCCCCTGAAAAGCTTGCTGTGTAATGTCCCATAGGTCGACTGCATCCTCTGCCTCTTTGTGTTGAGTCCCATTTCTCAGAGATGTAACACGTACAAGCGAGCGGAACGCACCGATGAAGCTCCCCAATGAAACAAAGGGAGGGCAAAAAAAGCAGAGGGCATTAGCTTTGTTCCTCCTGTTTCCATCTCTTTGAGACGGTGGAGAAAATATGTACTGTACCTCTGGCAATGACGCAATGAGAAGGCACGCTCACATGAGCCCACCTACACACACACACACACACACACACACACACACACTCATACAGTCCAGTAGGGTCTCAGGAGGGAGGCCACTGATCACCAGACAGCATATCCCACTGATGCCTGGTTAACCCTGATCCATCTGTGTTTACCTGGCTAGCTGTGTGTGAGTGCGTGTGTGTGCACGTTTTGTTCTGGAAGACTGCCTCTTTCTCTGTGTGAGCTTAATGTGTGTGTGTGTGTGTGTGTGTGTGTGTGTTTGTGTTTGTGTGTGCGCTCGCGCGTGCAAGTGTGTGTGGGCGTGTTGTTTTGCACAAAACTGTGGGACCTGAGATTTCTCCTCTGAGATGCTCTTTTTAACTGATGAAGGATCACAGTATGCATTATGCGTATGTGTGTTGCACAAAGTCTTATTCACACATTCTCTCCACACTTTCATACCTTTAAGTAACAAATTTCATTCCATTTCCATTTTTACACTCTCTGGGAAGACACTTCTGAAATAAAAGTGAAATAAAAGAGTAAAGATGGGCCTTATTGCCTGCAATAATGATGTCAATCAAGCTCCAAAAACAGCAGATCAATTAAGAAGAGTTCTACATTTTCTTGGACAAAACCTCTAGGGTTGTGGAATTGTTGTACACATATTCTGTTCAAGGTGTTAAAGTATTTTCTGTAAGTGAGCAACCTAAAAAGATCAGATTTTGGTCTGTTGTATATTTTCTTATTTTAAGGCCCTGGTTACTCCAGCGTTTATAACAGCAAAATACAGTATATAATAATGAAATAAATCCATGATCCATGATGAGATTTTGTGAAGATTTCAACTTTGCTGAACTTTGACATGCACATTTACACAACTGACCGACTGAAAATTGCCTTTGAGGGAAAGAGAGGAAGTTATCATTAGCTACTGTATGTCTCACCATCCAATCTTCTGTAATCCATGCGGCGTGGTTTGCAGTCACTCAGGGGACAGGAATGAATTAACTGGGTTAACGTGCTGTCGAGTAAGCAGCCAAGAGTATAAAGTGGCTACAAACTCCTCACAGTTGAGACATGGTGGAGCTGTTACATCATAGCACTGAAACTGAAGCCCTATACTGTGTGCTATAGGCTACTGTTATTGCAAGAGTGTGAATCAACACTTTGGGTCTTGCATTTTCATTAACAAACCAAAGTGCTGCTAAACTGAAATGAAGGCAGTTTTCAAATGCTGGGCCTTCTCCAGAACCGTTTGAGGTGCTCAGGTACTTTCAGGTACCCGGCCCAGCTCTAAAAAGAAAGCATCGGCTGATTATTATAAAGCGCATAGCATCTCTCTATTTTTCGTGCTCATTTTTAAGACTAGACAGATACTTAACTGTCAATAAAGCCTCTAGATCTATTTTTGACACTAACCAGTGTTTGCAGGCTGAATGAACATTGTACACAAATCGCAGCCGTCTCTGTTTGTCTCGTCAGCATCATTCTGTACTGTAAACTCCAGGGACTTTGCAATGCAGGTAATGTTGAATGCACTGACATTTTCTGGCTGTTCAAAAAAAAAAAAAATAAAGCCCAAAAAGATTACTATGTTGTGGGCACTGGGTGCAGTTCGGTGGCTCACAGCAGCCTACACTTTGTCAGAGTGTATAGGGCAGAGAAGGCTTGACTTGCTTAGTTCTTGCTTGTAGTTGAGTAGGTGGGGACGATGTGACTAGCCAGACACTGGAAGTGCTGCAGCCAGACTTGTTTAGTAAACTTTAATTGGAAAATCACAGTGGGAGGTGTGATATAATTGTATCTGTATGGATCATAACAAACTGTGTATTTAGAAAATATGTTGTTCAAAACTGTTTTTAAATGAAAGCATAGCAAAAAAATTTTACATTCAAAACAAAGCTTTAGTAACATATTTTTGACACGAATGTGGTTATTTCTAGCGTTGGTCTTGTGCTGGTGTTGAGCCCCTTCCGCTGTCCTGAACAGCAGAGGTTAAACTTTACCGCTGTTCCTCAGGCTGCCTCCTCTCTGTCAAAATCTCTGTGCTATGTTTCCTCAACAGTTCCACATCTGCTGAAGCTTCACACTGCTTTAAAGTGAGGCAGCCCTCTCTGCGATTTAGCTGAGAGACCACCTTTGTCCCTTTACTCAGTTCTGCACCGCTCATGGAGAGTTTCACTGAGGGACATGCAGAATAGAGACACAGAATGCAGCATGTATAGAATAAGACAATTTCTTTGCTGATGGGCTCTTTTGCTGCAGACATTGTGCCATGCTATCAAAACAATTTGACAATTATACTAAGGAAATGGTTCTACATGCACATACGGTACATCTATTTTACTTTCCTGTAGAATATGATATATTATAATAACCCCAAACAACCCAGTCTATTTAAGTCTTTAGAAGTGGAAGAAATATAATGCCATAGCATGTGTCCCTATCTCTTTTATGTACAGTAAGTATTGAAACTAAAATAGGCCTGCAAATAGAAAAAGTGATACTTGTTCCTTTCAGCATTCACACCTAATTAGCTTCCAAACAGCACATTTCAGTCCAGTGACGACAATAGGACTCTTTCCAGACAATATGCCAAATAACTAGAGCCATATTTTTCTTCACATTACACTGGCTGTTGATTATTCTGTATTCCCTAATGCTATCTTCATAATTATGATGAGAGGAATATGTCTTTGCTTCACATTAGCTTTGATTTGATTATTTTCTTTCTGTCCTTCTTTACCCCCCAAAAGATGAACTTTGGTGATCTCACTTCCCAAATGCCACGGCAGCACTGCGCAGCCTCAGAGTCTGAGGCTAGAGAGCATCATCGGCCAGCAGGCAGGCAGGCAGGCAGGCAGGCAGCCGAGCATGGGAGACAGACAGGTAATTAGGCTGGCAGGTGCACAGACAGACAGTCAGGAAAGAAGACGGGCCTCGTGGTCCAGAGGCGATGAATACGATGATTGCTCTTTAATCTCTGCTGAGCACAAACAGACACACATACACTGATGGGCGTTTACACACACACACACATGGATAGTGTGGTGTGTTGTGGCAGCTTGTGCCTGTCTGTCAGTCCAGTTAAACTGCAGTCAGGCCAGTGTCACCCTGAGAAACAATGAGCTCTGTTCCTCCTGTGTCCCTGTGACAAAATCAGACAGCTAACACACACACACACACACACACTCAGATATTGTGGTCGGCAAAAGAGCAATGTGGTTGTGAGAAGGAGAGAGGAAAATGGAGATTTGCGTGTGTGACAAATCTATATTTGAGTGTATGATACAGAGGGAGAGAGAGACAGCGAGTAGACGTGGCTCATCCCCTGCTTCCTACATCTGAGAGAAGTCCGGTCATTCGCCGTCAGCTGGCATTAGAGGCTGTAGGAAACCCCTGGGAGAGAGGAATAGCAACAGAATGACAAGGAGGAAAACCGCAGGAATGACAGAGGGGAAGGAGGTGTTGCAGGAAGGTGTTGCAGAAGTTGTTGTGTCATTGTGCATTGTACAGTATGCATTTAATCTTTTGCTTTCTGCTTATCCATTGACTTTGTCGACCATTCCAGGCACATCGCTGTGAAATAATCCATTTACTTTATCAAAACGTATTACACGTGTTTATCAGCCCACTTCTTCTGTTAGGACACTGGTATAATTGCTTTTACCTTCAGAGTCACTACACATTAAAATGTTCAAACTGAAGATGACCCTACATCACCACTCTGTAAAGCGCTTTGGGAACCGTTGCTTCGGACTTTGATATTACACATTTGCAATTGAAAGCCTGTTTAAACAAATACAGTGTTTTTGGAGCTTGACCCAAAGGACTAAAAGGCAGGATATTTCTCCCTGTGCGTCAAAAAATCTGAAATACTGGGATACTCTTTCAAAAATACTAGTCACGTTTGTGCGTCCCTGCTCTCATTTGGCACACTTTCTGCATTGCTGCACCTTCACCTTTTCGTTTACGGCTGCCACAATTCCAAAGATGCCGACTTTTTGGGGTATTTCTTTTTTAATTATTATGCCTAGACTTGGCTCCAGGAGGTGTTTACACATTCTGAAAAGGTTTCATCTCCGCACCTAATTCTTGCTGGTTGCAGAGCCGCTTAACAGTTCTGTTCCCAGGCAGTCTTCTGCTTCACTGATGATAATGGTGATGATGATGTTGACTAGCGGAGCACGTCACCTAAGACTGTGTTCATCTTACATGGCACCTCCGTCATAAGGACTGCTGCTGTGTAGGCTCACCTGTATGCTGCTGTGAAGGCAGTTTGGGTAGAAAGGAGAGAGAGAGAGAGAGAGAGAGAGAGAGCAAAGAGATGAGTTTGTAAGAAATAGGAAGATGGACTTTTGTGAATGTGAGGGAGAGAGAGAGAGAGAGAGGGGGGAGAGGGAGAGAGAGAGAGGGGGGGGGAGAGAGAGAGAGAGGGGGGGAGAGAGAGAGAGATGGGGCGGGGAGGGGGCGGTCGGCACGCAGTGATTGGAAAATATCGAAGACGCGCACGCGCTAATCCGATGATGGGTCTCCGTTACCGGGGGGGGGAGGGAGGGGTCTGTAAAAAGAAAAAGAAAAAAAGAAGAAGAAGTAGGACCAGGGCGGGAGCATCTTGCGCTCGCGCACCGCGTCCCTTCCTCCCGACCCTTTTGTGTCTGAAACTCTCATATCTCACATATCAATAATTCAAGCGCGCGCGCGAGAGAGAGAGAGAGCAGCCGGAGCCCCCCCCGCCGCGCGCTATGAGTCCTGCCGCCTCGTCACTCGTCCGTGGCCCCTCCGCACCGCGCGCGACTCCCGCTTGTTGTGTTTCCAAGTGACAGAGAAGCTGCCGAGAAGTGAGAGAAGAGGGAGACGACAGGCGAAAACCGGCGACTCTACCGGAGACTCGGGGGGCCGACACACCGCCGATTTGCGAAAAGAAACAAAAAAAAAAAAAAAACAGGACAGAAGCCTAAAAATAGCCCGTCCGGTTTCCCCCTCCACGGGAGAACACTTGGCTGTAGGCGAGTTAAATCCAGGAAAGCGGAGCGGCGGCTAGTTGTCAAACAAGCCTCCTTAAGCCGCTTCGGGGGGGAACACCGGGAAACTCTTCCTGCCTTACTTTTTTTTTTTTTTTTTTTTCTTTTAAAGGGGAATAGACGCGCGGTTTCGGGCGTGAACACGACCGAACAAGTTCCCTGCTCCGGTCCGGTATGTTGGCGCTTTGCCTGCTGAGTGCCGCGTGGCTCGCCGCGAGCCCGGCCCGCGCTCAGAACGAGACGGAGCCCATCGTCCTGGAGGGCAAGTGCCTCGTGGTGTGCGACTCCAACCCGACCGCGGACCCCACCGGCACGGCGCTCGGGATCTCGGTGCGCTCCGGCAGCGCCAAGGTGGCGTTCTCCGCGGTCCGGAACACCAACCACGAGCCCTCCGAGATGAGCAACCGGACCATGGTCATCTACTTCGACCGGGTAGGAGAGCAACAATGTCCGTTTTGTTCTGGCCGGTTTAAAAATGACGGCAGCAACAACGAGTGCGAAGTTTAAGTTCACAGCTGTTCTTCAGTCAGGCTGTTTCACTTCAAATTAACGCCACCTGATGGAGGAATGATGTGAACTTCCACATGGTGCGTGTGTGTGTGTGTGGCAGGTGTCGAACAGCCTATTCAGAGAAAACACCTTCAGCTGTCAATGGGTGGAAAAGTAAAACCTCACAGATTTTACAGAAACACCAGAAACGACAACAACAACAACAAAAAAACAGGTCGTTTTTTTTGCTGCGCCACCGACCCAGCCGGTGGGGGGGGGGGGGGGGGGGGGGGGGGGGGGGGGGGGGGGG
>JAVQJF010095626.1:0-18595 GCA_036023855.1 Gadopsis marmoratus | reverse complement strand
CCCCCCCCCCGGGCCACATCACTGCGACCCCAGGCTGAGGACCCAGCCTCAGTGCATCCAAAACGATCATCTACTGGAAGCCGGCAGCGTCTTTGTTGTCGTCGTTTTTAGGATTACACTTTGACAGCAGACGGTGGAGAGACAGACGGGGACACGCACCAAGTTTGAAGCTGACTACCGCGTCCGTCTGACGTGTGCAGAGGTGAGAAAGCACGCTGCGTCTTTTTGTGAAGGCCACGTTAGAGAATGAGGCTTTTTTTTTTGTGTAAAACAAAACGTGTCCATTAAGCCCCAAAGAAACAATCGTTCCTCACAACCAGGCGTCGTATTAGCGCTGATGTTGAAAATGTTTAATTGCAAGCCTGTAGATTTGTTTACGTGCATTTTAAATTCACAGTTGAGTGAACACTGACGACAGAATCTGCACGAAGCCTCGTCCTGTTTCGCCGTGTCCTGACTTTGCCTGATGAAAAACAAATCTAACGCGGATGTCGCTTCCAAATGTCTTGCTGAAAGTACTTACTAACACACTAAAGCAGGGACGCCTCACTCAGGTGAAGACAAACCGAGCGCTCCTCATTCTTTCCTGCTTTGCACGCTGAAACCTACTGAACCACTTGTTTCCCGCTGATCAGCTTCGGGGGTTTACAAACGACACCCGGAGCCTTTGGAAGAGAAGCGGCCGACGCGAGTTGGCGTCTGAGAAGCGGCCGCGCTCCACGAGGCTCGCTGACATTATCAGGATTTCAACCACACTCGGAAATGAGCGCTGACATTTTGCCGCAACACGAGTCGGCAGCGAGTGGGAGTCAGGATTTTTGTGAAAGCCTTGTTGTGGGGTTTGGGTGGATGTCAGGTTCGCCACTCCTTTTCCTGTATCTGTCGCTCAAAACAGGCCCGCAAACATCAGAGGGACACGAACTAATCCCCCTCCATTAAGAGCTTAGAGCTCCGAAGTGGATGGGTGGCCGAGAGAGAAAGACGGGAGGGAAGAGAGAAATAGGAGAGGGGGAAGACAGTAAATGAAAGAGGGGTGGAAAAGACAGCAGCAAAGAAAAGGGTAAAGACGAAACGGAGAAGAAAGCAAATGAGACAGAGGGGATGGGAAAAGGAAGAAGAAGAAAAGCTAAATCTCATCCAGATGTTTCAGCTTCAAACGCCTCTCCCTCTTTCTTTCTTTCTTTTCCTTTTCTTTTTTTAAAAACACAAAGAGGAAAGAAACCAGAATAAAAAATAAAAAAATAGAAGAGAGGTTCAGATTTTACTGGACCCCGCTGGAAAAGGTCTGCAGTGGCAAAAAAAGCAGGAGAAGTGTGTTGCTCTGGATGTGTACCTGAAACACCTGCATGGACCCTTCTGCTCCCGCCTGCTACTGTACAAACTCACTGATGCACATTATTAAAACGGCCATTTCAGGAGTGCGAATGTTCTGTTATCTGAATAAAGTGGCCAAAATAATCTGGCTGACCTGTTGTCGGTCTGCTCGATGCCTCTTGACACCCTTAAGACCCTTAAATTTAACTTTGGGACTACAATGTCACCGCCACGGATAGCAAAACGGGACAAGACGGCGGAACCAAGACCAAAGTTGGAAGAAAAATCCCAATCGTCCTTTAAGGAGACGACGCAAGAGCTGATGAGCAAACAGCACTTCAGTGAAAAAATCTTTTTGTTGCATCGGGATCATCTTTCTAGACACCGCCACCAAGACTAAATATCAATGTGTGTGCGGGCAGGTAGGTGTGTGTGTGTGTGTGTGTGTGTGTTTTTGTGTGTACTAGTCACCATGGCAACCTCCACAGCGTCACTGTTGGAGTAGGACAGGTCACAGAGGATGAGCAGCGCTCGCTCTTCGGCCAGCGTCTGAGTCACAGGGAGGTACCTCAGCTCGGAGCAGATGTTCTCCACAGTGGTGCCCTGTGACACACACACACACACAGATAAGTCAGATTAGCGTCGGCGCTGCTGGCGAGGAACAATCGGCTTCTGATTCCTCCTAAGTCTGTTTCAGATGCAGCCAATCAGTAGGCGTTGCCCAGCGGGGGGAGACCGCGGCTCAGATCTCAGATCAGTATCTCGCGGGGGGCGGGGAACAGATTCATTTTCATTCATAAAACTTTATTCAGACCTGCCGCGAGGGGGTGGGGGGTGGGGGGCAGTTAAGGTTTCACGATACAGTAGTAAACAACAAAATACCATCTGGACCTACAAGAGAGTGAAGACTTCCAGCTTTCTTCAGGGACGGAGCACCGACTGTCACTGGAGGCAAAACTGGTCCTGACTGAAATCATGTCTTGTTTTCTGGACTTTTTATTTTGCAACAGCAAAGAGGACATCCGCGTCTAATTAAAAACTGCAACTTTACTGACTTTTCTTACCTCCGTGATCTGTTTTTCACTGACAAATCTGTCAACGACAAACGTTTTGAGAGTCAAAAAGTGGCTCTCAGTCTGTACACAGTGAATGAAGCATGTGCGCAGAGTCAAGCAGCGGGACATTTGAACCCGTTTTCTACGCACCCTGGGCTGTTGGCACCTGATCATTGTTAGCAATCCAGGGAGGGAGCAAGGCAAGGAAAGGATGTCAAATGTGTTGTTATGACATGACACGTGAAAAATGAATTATTTCAGACTGTTCTCACGGTGAGAACTCGCAGAGACTTGCTAATTCTAGTCACAGCAGCACTATCGGGGCTGATAACACGTTCGACGCCCTCTGCATCAAGGCGTCAGGTCTTGAACGTCACAGTTTAAATATTCTCTCACTGAACACTAGCGAAACTAATCTTGTAACTGTTTTGTGTATAAAATGTCAAATGAAATGGTGAAAAAGGGCCCATCACATATTACAAGTGTCCAAAGTAACATCTTCAAATGACTTGTTTGGGCCGACCAACAATCCAAAACCCAAAAATATTCAAGTTACGATGATATAAAACAGAGAAAAGCAGAAACAGCTCAGTATTTTTGCTTGATAAATTACTCTGTTGATTACGTACCCAAAGTGAAACCGTACCACGTCACTACTACAGACTGACCCTCACCTGTGGAACTTTGTCTTTTTTGAAGATGAGCGTGATGCGGGCACAGCTGTTGTCAAGGTAACCACTGTTGGGCTCACACTGGGTGTGCAGGGGCGTTGGGGGGTCCGGCGTTGAACACACCCCCCACTGGTGGCAGGGCAAAGAGAAGCAGGTGAGGAACTGATGCTCAACGCACTCGTGACCTCCGGGGCAAGACGGAGGGTTCGAGTCCGCCGGGGGGGGCAGGGCCTTCGGGAGGAGGCAGGGCCGACGGCCACACCTCACCTGGAGGAACACGGCTTCGGTCATTTACTGGTTTTAACTCAACATCGACTGGCTGTGCAAACGATGACAAAGAGGTTCACAGGTGTTTGACTCGTCGTTCTACAACATCATTATTTTGCCACAATGAGGAGCCTGACCTTGGAGCAGCGAACGTCTCCATTGACACACTGGCAAGCGTTGCACTCCTCCTCCCACCGGCTGCCGTGAGGAAACTGCAAGCCGGCGTGACGACACGACTTCCCAAGTCCGATGACTGGAGACAATAAAAGAGAGGTTGAGACCAAAAAGAAGTGGTTCAGTTCTCAAGCTTTGCATTTACTTCACCGATGCTGCAGGAAATCCACCAAAGCTGCTGCAATATTACTACACTGATTATTACGAGTTCACATTAAGAAAAACCGACTGACGTGTTATTCAAGAATTACAAGAGAGCAATTTCTATTTTCAAATTCACAGCCGGGACGTGTGATGGCCTTTTTAAAAATCTTCGATGCCTTAAAACTGATGCGCAAATGCAAAAAAAATAATGTTTTTCCATTCTTAAATAGGAGACTAGCCAACAGCAGTTGTCACAGCTTAAACCACGCAAACGCCAAAAATATCCTGCACTCCCAATTAACATGTTGAAAATAAAACTTCACTACATTCACTTGAAGGCACCGTCAAGTGCAGATTTACAGAAAATACAAGCTGCTTTTATTTTGCTGCCAGACCTTTGATCCGATGTCACAAACATGGCAGCAAATCCAAATCTATAAAAACACGGTTGTGATTGCGATTCTTTGCACTCACACTCCTGACAGCGAGGTCCGGCGTGTCCTGGAGGACAGACGCAGCGGTAGCCGTTGATTTCATCCGTGCAGGTCGAACCTTCGGCACAAGGAGACGACTGACACTCATCAATGTCTGTGAAAGGAAACCACACAGCTGTTATTTTAGACACATGCAGCGTAGAGAGAGTAAGGCCACGAGGCCCAGTTCAGACTTTCTTCGTTCACACAGGAGCCGGAAACAGACTGTCCAGATATGATCTCTTATTGATTATAAAATAATCACATGGAGAAACGACTGTCGTCCTTTGTTCCATAGACTGAGGGAAAGACGAACAGCATCGGATGAAAGTGTTTCAGTGTATCCCACATAACAGGTAGAATGTTCCAGACAGCTTATTGTGCATCATATCTAAAATCTTGACTAGTAAAGGAAGAACTGCAGGATCTTAATTTATACATTTCACACAATTATTTCCTGCATTGTTGCTTTCCCCTTCAAGTCTCTCTCTTTCTGAAGCTTAACTTTAAAAAAAAAAAAAAACTGAGCTCTGAGACATCTGAACGTTACATTCAATCATCCTGAATGAGTGATGGAATTCAGAGGATCGTCCTTTGCACAATGGGTTCATAGCAGTTTGGTTTGAAACGCTTCAATTGGATAGCACTCTGGTTCTGAAAAGGCTTTTCTGAAGAGATTTCTCCCAGAAGGCCGCGGGAGAGCGCACTGACCCGTCTGACGAAACCCCCGGCTCTGACCTCGGCTCAGCGCAGAGGGGAGAGGTTAAGACCGTCTTCCTAAAAGGCTTCCTAATCTGTCGCCCCAAAACAATCGGCTCACGCTCCCCCGCCGCAGCCTTTCACCTCTGACCCCCCGCCCACCTGACCCCTCCACACGCCCCCCTCTGGTTCCCAGGGACTCACTGATGCGGCAGTCGGGTCCGGCGAATCCCGGGGCGCATTCGCAGCGGAACCAGTTCACGCCGTCAACGCAGATGCCGCCGTTGTAGCTGCAGAAAGGAAACAGAAAGAAGCACGTGAATCCCCTGCTGCTTCAGACCTGACTGAGGCTCAGAGAGGGATTAAGCAAGTTTCTGCAAATGTCTTCCCTGTGGGGGGGGGGGGGAGACTGTAAATCAATGATGTATGAAAAGGTCGTGTGGTGAGCTGTATCTGCCCACATCTGGACACATTTGTGAAATTCTTTGACTTCCCCAGTGAAAATATCTAATTCACCAAGTCTGCTCAACAGAACAAGTGTCTGGTTTAAATCTTTCACTATTTCACGTTTTTTTTTCTCCGTGTTTGTTAGCAGGACATCTCCACAAACCTGCTGAGAGATTTCAATAAACTGTAGTGAGAGTTGTTGTTGGGTTTTGTTTTATGGGATGAATTTGGCAACACTGGGAAAATTCATGAACATTATTTGAAGCAGCCATAGGAGGTGTCGAGGATTCTTCAGGCCTCGGTGAAGCTCTCTTAGTGCATTAAAGTCAACTGGTTTGTGTCTCATCCTGCACGCTGTGAGAGACTAATGGTTTAGGTTCACCTCTGCTAGCAGTTCACATGGAACCGGCAACTCCCCCAAGAGGTTTCATCATCACTAAGTCACCAACATAACTTTTTTATAACCTTTCTGCACGACTTACGTTTTCAGAGGAACTCAACTGTATGTTAGGAGATTATTTAAAAAAAAAAAAAATAGGTACTTATCGGTCAGCTGTAGTCTTTCTATATTTCTCTACAAAAATTACAACATGACATGGTCCTTTGAAGAAAACCTCCTATGAAATGACCAGTTAGATCAACATCTTTTGGGGGAATTATTAGGAAAGTGAAGAAACCGGTATCACCCCCAGTTCCTTGCTGGTGGCTGTAGGAGGTCCTGGCTTAGTTCTGACAGAACTGTCCTCTCTATTATCTTGTACTTTCAACGTGTACATGTGTCCTAAGTGTCTGTCAGGACATATGAACTCAGCAGCTCTGCTGGCGTTTCTCTCTGAGACAAACTGCCAGACTTCTCTCCCCGCAGACTTTCCAGAGACTGTGAGCGTCAGCAGGCTGCAGCTGATCCCTGATCAATGTCCAAACTTCATATGTAAATCCCTGCTGACCACATACTGAGCACCCCCCCCCCCCCCCAACACCTCCACTTCTCACAACTACCCCCAGGTCGAGGCCGGTGAATGGTGAGAGGGGGCGTCTCTTCACACTCTCCTGCTCGCCTCTCCCTTCTGCCTCCTCCTCCCAAAACCAAAACCACCACTAATCCACCTGTCAGTCATTGTGAGGAGGAGAGAAGGGGGGAGGAAGGGGGAGGCTTTTGTGTAGGGTGGCTTCTCTGATCCAGACTAGCTGTCAGGAGTCCCTGGTTTTTCTCCCAAAAAAAAACCTCATGACAAGTTGATGCCGCTAAATGTCTCATTTTGTCTCAAACCAAAAACATGTTGAATTTACAATTCTATAAATCAGAGAAAAGCAGCAAATCCTCACATCTGGAAGCAAAGATCAGACAATGTTTCGCATTTTTTCCCCACAGACAAACTCTTACAAACACAAAAAAACGTGCACAGAAGCACAATGAATCAAACACATTTAGCCCCACAAAAGCATACATACACACCAGCAAACATACAGGTATACAAATACACACTCACACTTCCACAACCTTCAATGGGAAAAATCCGGAGCATAAAATCAAATGTGAATGATGCGAACAAAGTGTGAGTCGCTGGGAAACCCTGTAACTGATCCAACGCTCGGCTTCGTAAGTCGAAACAATGACTCTCAGGTTTTTGGAGTTTGTCCAGAGTGACTCAGAAAACACGCTGCTGACGTATCTACATTAATAACAGCGAAGGTGAGGATCAAAGGCGCCGCACCCAGCAGTGATAAACAGGCACTAGAATTTAGGGCAGCCGTCCAGACCACCTCAGCTGTATCATTTCCCAGGATCAAGTGAGGTCAAGTTCATTTTACAACTAGAAAACAGAGGAAATCAAGTCATATTCAACACCAAAACAAGCAATAAACTGTGTGCAAATGTAGAGAAAACTGTCTGCAGGGCGTCTGGGCTGATCAATAACAAGATGTTTGACACCACTAGCAGGTTTCTACAGATGTCGTCAGCTCTGCCGTTTGTAGCACCAGTTGAATTAAAATGCCAGTATAAATACACACTACTTAATCTAACAACCCGTGCCACAAATCTGCAGCTAACCGCCTTCACTATCCGTCTCTTGAACGCGTACTGGACTTTCTACACAGCCATGAAAATAATCCACAACCAATACCGGGCCAGCGAGGAGAAAACACGACATTTCTGCTAAAATGTTTCAGTTCGATAATGAAAAGAAACCCGTCTTACCAGGGATGTGGGTTGCAGTCGTCGACATCTGCAAGACAAAGTGACAATCAGAAACCTTCACGTTTAAATTGCTCAATTTCAGGCATTACAGACTGTCAAAAAGTGGCAAATGAGTTATTAAAGAATATTCCAGGTTATTCCCGCTACATTTAGGAGTCCCGCGAGAAAGTTCATGCCAAGGTGTAATTAGATTTTTAGGAAAGTCCCGATCTATTTTAACATGGCACTGAATAATGGGGAACTAATGTCAACCAGAGTCCTCCGCTCAAGGTGATTAAACCCAACTTTAATGGATATACTGCTAAATCATTGATAGTATCTTTAGCGTTCACACAACCAGCTCTCCAAACCATGCAACTGTCTTGACTTGTCCAATGACGCGAACGCTCTCAAGCTGTAAAAATATTGCGACATGGCAGTGACATACTCTGAGCACAGGTGGGTCCCTTCCAGCCGTCAATGCAGATGCAGGTGAAGGCGTCTCCCCCTCCGACACACGTCCCTCCGTTCTCACACGGACCCGAGTCACAAGTGCTGTTCTTGGCTGAGAAAAGTAAAAAAACAAAAGAAAGATTCCCTTTCATGAGCTGTTTGTATTCTGACCAGCCCACAGCGGCAGTGAGAGCTGCTCTTTGGCCTGCGGTCGCTAAGACATAACGTCACATCGTATTATCACCGTAGAGCCATAACGGTGTAATTAAGTGTGCAGTGAGCGCCTGACCTGTGTTGCAGGTGCTGCCACCCCAGCCCGAGGGGCAGCTACACAGGAAAGAGTCTCCGTGGTCGTAACACGTCCCTCCATTACTGCAGGTAGTGGAGTCGCACTGGCTCTCACCTGAAACGAAAATATTCCAAACGTTTGACTCCAGCGTGGCAGTGTTGGGTAGCAGCTACTTCAGCTCCACAGAGCAGTTCAGAAACGCCATCAAAGGGCGAAACAAGCCTGCACAGCAGCCAGCGAGGGCATCATGCCTCCGAAAGGAGATTAAGAGGCTGAGGTAAGAAATATAAGACCTGACATGCTGGAGAACATGGAAACCGAAGACAAACACGCCACTTAACTTTTGTTCACCAACTTATTTGCTGTTATTAAAATAATCTTTTTCTAACGATTGCTTAACTTAACAAAGTTCATCTTATAATGAAACTTCACATATAAGCGCCTTTATTGCTTACAAAAGACATCCACAGGCACATGACTTGTAACAACATTACAGCATAGTAACGCACGTGAGTGGCAGGTCTTTCCCTTCCAGTTGTCTACACAGTTGCAGTAGAAGTCGTTGAGCAGATCGACACATCGGCCTCCGTTCTGACAGGGGTTCCTGTTGCACTCATTCACATCTGGAACAGAGTCAGACAATGGGTCAGTGCGGCTCATTTAGTTATTGATTCTATACCAGTTTCACGTTTTTGAGCTGCATTCTTCAAATGTCTGCAAGCACAAAAACACCTCTATTTCTAAGATTTCGATATTTGTTTGCTATATTTTTAATAACCAGCTTTACGCTAAAAGAAAAAGTGGTTAAAGTAATTCATTAAATTATTTCTCTCTCTAAATATAAATAACAGTGTCATCTGCAAATGTGCACACATGTAAGTAACTGTAGGCATATGCTAGTTAGTTAGCTGGTTAAGTTACCACACTTCATCAAACCCTCCATTGTTTTGTCCTCCATAACATTCCCAGACTGCTGATCATTCCTCTGCTGCTGCAGGAGGCCTGGGATGGATTCTCCCAGGAAGTGTGACTCACAGGCAGCATGACTTAAGCAAGGCTCTGTCCCAAAAAGGTGCACACCCCGTGCTGTTGCTCACATTGACCCCAAAAAACCCAGTTCTCTCAGACGCACATACTCACCAACATCACATAAACTGCCCTCCCAGCCGTCTGGGCAGAAACACTGGAAGGAGTTGATCCCATCGATGCAAGTTCCTCCGTTCTTACAGGGAGATGGCGCACAGTCGTTAATGTCTGCAGGCATAGAGAGCAGAGATATTTATATATAGGATAGATATGTAGGACACACGTGTGCTGTTAGGTTTTGAGACTTGGATGCATTTTCCTGCTCATGCTTTCCTCCAGAATTCTGTTTTTTATTCCTTCTGCTGTAAACTAAACGTAGAGAGTGCCGATTAGTGAAACTGGAGTCTGAATTGCCGTAAGAATGATGCGTTTCCCAGTGAGGGTAGCTGATGATAAATATAGTCTGTGTGTTGAGCTAATAATGACTCACTCTCGTGGCAGTAGGTGCCAGTGAATCCCGGCTCACAGGAGCAGCTGAAGTTCCCGGCAGGCAGGCTGATGCAGCGGCCGTGTGGACCGCACACGTTGGATGAGATGTGCCACACCCGCTTTTGGGTGTCATTGGTTGCCACGGCAACGGTGCAACTGTCAATCACTTAAAGTGAAGACGGGAGAAAAAAAAAGGAAAAAGAGAGACGATGAGCGGTGCAGAAAGTTGGAGGGGAAAGTTCCAGGCTAGTCAATTGAAATATGTCCAGGATTCTCCAGGTGCTGCGTTACCTTGACACTGGTTGGTTTTGCAGTGATCCTTGAGCTCTGAACAGGTTTTGCCCTCGTAATCATCTGGGCAGCTGCAGTAGAAATCTCCCATCAGGCTGTGGCACTGGGCCTTATTGTGACATGGGTTTGGGCTACAAGGGTCATTCTGCACCTACAGATGGAAAACAGGGAGGCTCTCACCAACAATAAAACATGGCTGAAGCGTGAGCACCAAACTGTTCACAGTGAATTTTACTAGCTGGATCTAGTTCCTCACCTCACAGGTTGTACCAGCGAAGCCTTGCGGGCATTCACACATGAACCCATCCAGCAGGGCGTGGCAGCGGCCACCGTTCCTACACGGACTGCTGGCACAGCGGTTTCTCTGAACCTCACAGTGCCGACCCACGAATCCTGCCTGGCAAACACACTGGTAGCCTCTGGCCACCTCCTGAAACAGAATCAACACATTTCACTTAGATGCAAACGTCTTGGTTTTGTTTAACCACCAATACGAATCCCCAAATGTCCTCACAGCTCAGTGAAATTATATTTTCAAAGGCTCTTTTATGTACTAAAATAAATAATAAAATAATTTCAACCAAGCACAGAATATGACAAATGGCAATATGTAGTTCAAGTTCATTAAACAAACACTTAAAATAGTTTTAATAATTGAGAAATATGGGTCAAAAAGCAACGGACGACTATGGATGTCATTTTGATCTGGCTTTGTATTTATGATGGTTTTTATCACCGACTCAGGTATCAATATTTGTGTCAAAACATTTACTTGCACTTTGTGAAAATCCTGCTGACGGTACCTTATGATGCTCGTTTTATCTGTGTGTAACAGGGCAATTCGGTGGAGTCGGTACTTCTCTTGCATTTTATTTTATACTTATTCATTAATATTAGAAAAGGAAAAAACAAAAAAAAGATTTCAGGCTGTACAAGTTGGCAACAAATGTTTCCAAAGCATAATACCCTTGAGCATATTCTTTTATGTGCTGACAGGTACTTTGATGATCAGTGACGAGCAATAATCTTGTTCCAACTTCATTACCGTGTCATGTTACATTGAAAAAAAAAAAAGGATATAAATTCAACAAAGACCTCAGTGTTTTTGAAACAGTTTTAAAAACTCCAACATTTGACATTTCTGAATCTCACCTTGCAGGTCCCTCCGTTCTGACACTGACCATGGCAGCTGTTCACATCTGAGGAGAAAACAGAATTCAGAGAAAACGTCAGGTTGGAGTTTGATGCAAAAAAGTGGGAAGTGGAACATGCACTGGAGCTGGAACATGCAGCAGAAAAGCGGTCGATACAACCGAAGCGAAGTGATCCGTGCCTAGGTGAAATGTGAGATGCAGATTTAGAGGCGCAGTAAGAACATGCAGTGAAACCAAACTGCACAGGTCAAAACTACACTCAAGATTTTCTCTAAAAGGATTTGGGGAAAAGTCATCTGTGAGGCAAGAGAAAGGAGAATGAATGGAGCTAGATGAAGTCCCCATGGCTAGCAAGCCTCTGTTCTGCTAGCATCTTTAACTTAATAGATTTTCTCATACAGGGTTTCTTTCATCGATCTTTCAGAAAAGCCAAAACTATTAGCCATTAGCATGCTATCAAAGCACCACAGGAGCTGTTGTAACATCTGTCTGATGTTCAGTCCTCATTCTAAAATGTTGTTATACTACATAGCAAAATTTAAGTTTTAAGCCATTTTAAGCAAGAAAAAGGACAGATTATTTTGCTAGCATTCAACAACTACATAACCCATGGGTCTTAGCCAAGTATGCTATCAAAGCCCTGTGGGAGTTGTAATACGAAGTATTTACTACTGTACTAGAGAGTAAAATTTGAACAGCTTGCCATTTCATGTTAGAAAAGGGTAAGAATCTGTTGTTAGCATTCAGTATCCCATGGGTCTTCAACTACAACATATGCCTTTAGCAATTAGCACGCGGTCAAAGCCTCATTGGAGCGGTAGTGAAACACGCTTTCTGTCCATATTATAAGATAAATTAGTGTTTACAACTGCACTAGATAGATAGTATGTTAAAATAAAAAATGCAGAGGTTATTTTGCTAGCATTGCCAGCAACAACCGGCCATTATCGTGCTGTCAAAGACTAATGGAAGCTGTAGCTGTTCAACGCTAACAAAATAATAACTGTGCTTCTTGGCTAAATTGATAAAGTGTTCAAATCTTACTGTTCAATTTAATATTATATACTAATTTATCTTCGAACATGGGCAGAAAACCAGAGAAACATGTTTTAGCCTGTCAGAAAGACAGATAAATGAATGAGCAGTGAGGGTCAGAGAGAGAGTTACAGAAGCTAGTGGGACAGAAGCTAGCTAGCAAAGAGGACTTCAGCTCTAACAGTTGCTACAGGTAGGCGGGAAAAGGCTGAAGACCAATGACTTGCTCGATTGATACTAACTGATGTCACAGTTCTGGCCAACCCATCCACGAAAGCAGAAACAGTGATATCCACCAATCAAGTTTTTGCAAGAGTAAGCATTGAGGCAAGGCTTCCCCGCACACTCATTCACGTCTGCAAAATGGGAGACGAGAGACACAGAGAGAAGGAATGAGAGAGCTAAGAACCTGCTCAGAAGCCCCGTCACCAAGCGCCGCTTCATGTCGTCCAACATGCTAAAGGTACAGCCAAAGATTGTAGGTCTTCTCTGAACTCAGAACTGTTTTCTGCGTTCTGTGGGGAGCTTCTGTTGAGCTTCTGCCTACAGCCCCTTTCAGACGCTGAACCTGTGATGTTTCTGGCTTTACCCGTTACAGAAATGGCTTCTGGGCTTTCAATCTTAGGTCCCACATTACGGAGATGTTCCACAATGACCGTTCCGGAAAGAGCAATATTTGACTTTAAAAGGGTGTGTCGGTAAAGGAATTTAAACCTCGCCCCTGTCTCTCACTAGTAGTGGATCCCCAAGTTCAGTTTCAGAAGTAGATATGAGAAGTAGATTTCAGCCATCTATATTTTTTACCGTTCAACAACGCCCAAGCACAGTTAAAACCGACAAGCTGTTAGTTTCTGGCTTTAATTTAAATCCTATAATTTGCTCCAATATTATAAGACTGAGGAAAAACGATCCTTAATGAAGACAGATTCTTAAAAATGGCTTATCTGACGCGACTAGAGCCATCTCTACAAATTAAAATTCACGGTATTTCATGGGTCATTTAATTTAATTTATTATAAAATGTTGTACATTTTAAGTGCCTCGTGTGCATATTTAACCCTGCGTGTGGCGAATCCTTTCTGTTACTGTGACTGGTTTAAATTGCATTGCCCGGTAGCATGTAGTCAGACTGCTTTCATCACTTTGATGTGTAAACGACCCATTTTTTTTCCCCAAACATGTAAAATTGCCAGAACATTTACAGGGTGAAGATCATGTCTGACAGAGTTTCGTATCTTGCCCCCTCCCTCCGGGTTAATGTCTCTCTATTGCATTCCCTGGAGGCCAACCTGCGGCATTCCAAGTGGTCAGTTTCAGAGCCAGCTATGGCCGCCCCCCGCCACGCCGCCTCGCTCACTATAAACCGACACAGTGCATTAATACTACTCCCAGGAGGTAAGCGGCACCTGTTGGCCTGCTGAAACTAAACACCCCAACTCCTTCCCAAAAACCCAACCCCCCCACTATCACGAGCCCCTCCTCCTCATCTTGCTCACTTCCAGGTACCACCCCGCGCCCTGAAAGAGGAGGCGCTCTGAGAATAACAGAATCCGTAACACAAACCGAAGCATTTTGTTTAGAGGTTTATGAAGCGTTTCCTGGCTGAAGGAAAAGGGGGTTCGGGGCTCCGCTATGCCGGGGCGCCACCTCACCGTAGTGTACACTCCCCCTGTTGCGCCCAGTCTGGAGCCAAAGATAGCCCCCCGGCAGGGTATATTTGGTCCCGAGGCTAGCAGTTGCCAGGCGGGAGGTTATTTTTAGCTTTACCCAAGTCACCTGGCTCGAGTTGCAGATGATACCCAGCGAGTGTCTCTGTTGGGCATGCATGTACACAAACACACACACACTTAGTTGGAAATTAGTGGCCCTCCTGCTGTAATACGTCTGGTTAAACGACACGGCAAGATAAACAAACAGCCAGATATGCTGTAACTCTGCAGGCAAACGGGAATCCTGGAATAAATTCGGACGCAAGACATTCGCTGGCACACAGCAACACACACCGGCTGCATTGCAACAAAAACATCACCCAACATGCAACAATATTTTGCATCAGGATATTACATTTTTTGAAAAATAAATTTAAACTTGATCTACAGATTTACAGGTTACGTCTCCGGAATGCTCCAAATCAAATCCAGCAACAGCCATCGACTGGTGATATTCAGCAACAATCAGATATATATCTTAGCTGTCTTTGTTAACAACATATTAGTTAATTATTCAGTGGGCCGTACCTATCTGGCAGGTCTTGCCAGTCCACTGTGGAGGGCAGAGGCATTCGAAGCCGTTCTCCATGTCGATGCAGGTTCCGCCCTGAGCACAGGGGCTGGAGGCACATTCATCTGTGTCTGAAACATAAACGAGACTGACGATGAAGCAATTATTGCTTGAAAAAGCTGAATCATTGTCTCTCTGGAGTCTTCTATACACTCTGATCTCATATGTCCTGTAGGCTTGTCAGCTACTTTGGAAGGGAGCCAGCTGGTCCTCTTAAGTCTGAACATAGAGCTGGTGAAACACTGACAGTGGCTGCCAAAACTTAGCCTGTATTGCTCTGTTCCCAACTTACATTGGGTAAAATCCCCAAATTCCCGGTTAAAAAACCTCTGTAGACATGACCTTAGTGTCCTCAATGGCACCTACGACCCTGAGATATTAAAGGGATAAGATACCTGGGTCGAAACAGCAGAGCAAACTCTCCGGTAGTCGACGAATTTCAATCACCTCACAGTATGTGCGGTCATATGGCATAGTTTAACTCCTAAACACAAACCTAGACGACGTGAGACCAAGAGCTGACACATAACATTAACAGCTGTTTGGAGAGCAGCGATTGGACAGCTGTATGCAACCAAAACAGACCACACGGCAGATCTCATTGCCTCGCCAATTGTCACCTTTAGCGCAGGTTGGGCCGGACCAGCCTGCAGGACAGTGACACTCAAAGCCTGATGGCACTTCATGGCACGTCCCGCCGTTGGCACAGGGGTTGGACACACAGGCGTGCTCCGCTAGAGAGAAGAGCAGCAGCACTCAGAAATCTTCCATCAGATCTAAGCCAGTTCCTCAAGCACTCTGCCTCGCACGTGACGCGGCACAGAAACCTGGGTTCAGAAGCTGGTTCGCGGCGCGTTTGATCTAGAGACTCACCGATCTCGCAGTTCTTGCCAGAGTAGCCGTCTGGACAGGCGCAGTTATACTCGTCTGGCTCCGTGTTCATACACGTGCCTCCGTTCTTACAGGGCCGGTTGGTTCCACAGTAGTTCAGATCTGCACAGCAAAGAACACTGATGTGACCTACTGTGTGTGTGTGTGTGTGTGTGTCCATGTTAAACACTCACCGTTAACAAACGATACACAAGTTGCCACGGTGACATTTAGGGGAGAAGACAGCTGACAGATCATTCTGCAGCCACAGACCATAACGTGTTGTTGCAGGCTGCATTTCATTACTGTTTTTCTTTCAAAAGCATTTTGATTGTGGGTTACAAGGAGCACAATGTAGGAACATATTTACAGAAAATGTCATTTCTACTTTAGCTCCCTGCATCTTGACCAATCACAGTGTCCTCACTCGACTTGTGTGGCAAAACGCCGGCGAGCTTTTTTTTTTTTTTAAGGGGAAAAAAAGGACCGTACCAGTGATTTTGCACATTTTAGCTCATTTACTGGAAAAAGAAAAACTCTTCACTGTTTTGCAACAGATATTTGAAAGCACTTTCCCTCTACGCAACCACTGGTTTCCATTCATTTCCATGCAGCATGAAACTCTTGAAAGCTGCACAGTGAGCATCAGGTCCGCATTCATTGGTGTCATAGTTATTGATTTTGAGATAACATCTCCAAACATCACTACGACGCAAGCAAGTGTCCGTTCATTGATTTTAAGACGGCGTGGAAAAGAATTGACACAGAAAACACATTCTCAATTCAAAGGAAAGACACCAAACTTAACTTCTGTAATTGTCTAAATCATTTCAGAGGTGAAATGTCACCAAGAATCTGAAAACAGGTCCAGTTGCCTTCGACTTTGCACTTCACAGGTATCCGAAAGGTGGACGCCCCGTTTCTTGGAAATATTGTGCAGAAGAGCGAGAGATAAAGCCACAGTTTCTCACCTTTGTCACAGAGCAGACCTCCCCAGTTCTTCTCACAGTTGCACAGCCAGGGCTCGTTGCAGGTACCGTGAACGCAGCCGGGATACGGCAGGCACTCGTCACAGAGCGGACCCTGCCAGCCGTAGTTGCACCTGCAACACACAGTTTTACAGTGATACATACCGCACACCTGGGAGGAATACCGCTGGCTTCATGCATTTCCCTCTTCCTACCTTCCTTTCTTGCTTTCCTTTATTCCTTCTTTCCTGTCTTATTCCGTTTCTTTTGCTCTTCTCCGCTTCCTTCCTTCCTTCCCTCTGTCCCCCACTTTCTCTTTCCTTCTTGAAGTGATCGGACTGAAGGGAGTATTTTTCCCCCCCTGACAGCAAAACTAAACTTTATTCTTCTCAGCACATATGTTTCACTAAAACCTGTTTAATTACTTGTAACGTTTGCTTGAATCTATAAGCAACAGGCAGAGTTCAGCGGGTGCAACAGCGGCTGAGTAGATTTTTCGGTAAAATGAGTGCCTCTTATTTCACAAGCACACGGAGAATGTGCTCTTATTTACAGCACCAGCCTGAGGGAATATCAGGCACACAGATGCACTTAATAACGCAGGGGGAGTTGGCCACGAAAAAAACAGTGATAGTTACGCAGTGATAACAAACAAGTCATTTAATACTTTTACAAAGTGTGAAGACACAGAGGAGCGCTTAATGTCGGGCAACGTGCCAGTTAGATGTCCCCTGACAAACATGACGAATGCTCTGGGTGCCAAAAGAAAAAAAAAAATAAGAAAGGCAAATGCTTTTAACCGTTTCAACTCATGAAGAAGAAAAAAAGAAGAAAGAAAGGGAAGGATTCTTCGTGCAGGACACACGTTGAGCAGAAAGGCTCAGAAGACACGGCAGAGCGTCGACTGAGCTGCAGCCAAACGTCAGCAGCAGCGATTGGCCCGGCAGGACGTCTTCATCAAGCTGAATGAGACGTTTACTGCAGCTCCTAGCCCAGACCACCTCTGTCCTTAAACCAGGTCCCAACAGCTTTTTATTTTTCCGTAAAGAAGTGATCAAATATGCCCATCAAGGAAGAACATTTCAACGTGGTTTTGAAGTAGAAACCAACTTGCAATTAAGAATTTTCTAGAAAAGGAGTGTCTGCGTCCTGAAGCAACAAGCAATACGGCCTCGCTGCATGAGAATCAATGGAAAATTGATTGCTGCTGTGGCATGTGTTTTTAATTTTTATACATAACAGGGCTGCGTGCTAATGATTACTGTCATTATTGATTAACCTCCATTAAATTTTTTTTTTCGAAAAACGACAAAACAAAAATATGTGAATTACGTCCCTCACGAGGTCCCGGGGGAGACATCTTGAGAGTGCTTGTTTTGCCCAATAATAATAGTAATAAAATAAATGGAATAAACAGACATGAAGCTGCAACCAGGGAAACGTCGACATTTTTAGATTAATCAATATCATCATGCTGAGAAGCCCTTTTTTTTTTTTTGCATGTGTCGCGCGTCTTCTCTCGGCCCTCGTAGGTGTCACGATCTCGGTCGAGGTCAAACTTGGAATGAGCGGCAGGTTTGTGGAACGAGGGTTAGTCGTCTCAAAGGGGAGGCCAGTGAAGGGTTAGCTAATCTGTTGGTTTACGGCAGCACTCTGTTATTCCAAGGCCAGTGGTAACCTTGCCCCACCTGTCCTGTCATTTCTCCGTCGGGGCTATTTTAGGGAGCAACCCCCACCCCAACCACCCCAACCCCCACCGCGGCTCACAAACACTTCAAAATGGATACCAAACACTTCTCTTACCAGCAGTGATGCACTGCGGTGTAGTGAGCTGCAATAGGCTGGGTAGCAGGGCCAATCAGTTCCTGGTTTTACTGGTTCAAACTGTACTTTATTCAGACTTCTATGGGTACTTGAGTTTAGACATTTAACATTTGAAAACTTTGGATTCTTCAGTTTAATTTTAGGGGTTCTATAGGAAAGAATGTTTCTGTTTATCGAAGGAACAACTCGCATCATAACCTATTACTCGGGTATCGTCTCTGCACAATCGCACACACGCCCCAGAGTCTGCAGCCACGCTCGAGGCTCTGCGTTCAGCTGAAACACCAATATCTGCGTGCCAACATGCCCATGGTGACGACGCCAACATCGACATTTTATAAGGGTCAATTCCTCCAAATTACAAAAGCCCACATTCTCAATCGCCTGTGCTGTTCTCTATGCGTGCAGATAGTTTTAGTTTAGTTTATTTTTTTTGCCTCCTGGAGTTCATTCATCGGATACTGATCATCAAAAGATTCACGTGACAAAAATG
>JAVQJF010095618.1:0-17005 GCA_036023855.1 Gadopsis marmoratus | reverse complement strand
CAACCCCATTGGCGGTGGTGTCTGGGCCATTTTCCCTGCCATGAATGTGGTATCCACACCGCCCGGCTGGCGGTCCCCCCCCCCCCCCCCGACCAGTGTGGATATGCCTGTTTACTGTGCCTAAACTCCGATCTGTCGCCCCTCTTGTTGGACTATTATGATGTTGAGGATCATTAGTTGCAGTGTGAAAGGTTACACAAGCCGCTCATTGGATGTGTCTGAACCAAAACATCACCACATCCGTGTGTGTGTGTGTGTGTGTGTGTGTGTGTGTGTGTGACCATTTTTATTTTACAGTTGCAACACACAAATATGCAGCATATGCCCCCCCCCCTCACTACACCGAAGAATGGCACTGAATAAATATTTAAGTAGTTGAGTCTGCTGCCTGTGAAGCCACATGGGTCTCTCACTGCTGACTTAGAACAGAATCCTTCCAAGACTTAAAGCCCTCTGTAAATGTAAAATACAAGTATTTGATAGACTGGCAAATAACAGTTGGGAAGGTTGTCTTTAATCCTTAAATAGAACTTGTCAATGACATGGTGTTTTCCAGTATTCAATAATACTGTCATGTTATTGAAAAACTGCACATTTCATTTTAAAGATTCAAAAACAATGTAAAATTTACATCATTAAGAGTACCTGCTCTATAACAAAAGTGCCCTGAAATACCTTATGATTTGGCACTACATAAATAAAATGGAATTGAAATGAAAAATAACAGCAGTGTTATACAGAACTACTGAGATTCTTATCATGCAATTACACACAATTGAAAAAAAAAAAAAAACATTTCTATTTCAGTTATCTTCAAGATAAAACCTCCACTTTGCTCGTGATCTTTGAGGAGAAAATGTCGTCTTACAGTTTGACTACGTTACTTTGTCGGCCCATATTCATTCACACCAACGTGACCTGTTTGTGAATCATTTTGCAATCAAGAAAACCCTCACAGAGCCACGTCTCTGAAATGAAACTGAGAAAAAGCACATTGCAAATGAACTGCTGAGGGGTGTGTATGGGGCACAATGGGAGGCTGGAGAAAAGAGAAAACTATTTACTACTGGAGAACACTGTTTGGTGCATGTTAAACTTTGGCCAGCAGTTCATTGTCTCTGGTGTCTATCATTTAATAGGCTAGTTGACATAATGAATGAGCCAGACCCACCTTCTGCCACTCCAGAAAGGACCCCAGCCTTATCTGAATTGAGAAGCACATTAGAGCCTCTCAGCCAATCACGACACAGCTCTGTAGCAAAGTGCAGGCCCGAAAGAGGAAGAGCAGAAAACTTTTGTTTTCCTCAGAGTTTAATGAAGTTGGCCTGGTCACTCAAGAAGGGATTAAAGGAGAATTTAGTGTCACTGAGGTGTTACTGCTGAAGAGGGAACTCAAGAGTTCGGGTCACTGTGTGAACAGGATGGTCTCAGTCCAGAGCAGCACCAGGAGGAATATGGCTGGCTCTCCTCCTGCTTTACCGGGCTTCGGAAGCACGGGAAAGAGTTTTCTTATTGACAATCTGCTGCAATCACAGACACCTTCAGCCCGTCCAAAAGGGACAGCAGGTGGAAACCTGAGACTAGCAGCATGTGAACTTACGAGGAGAACCTGGGGTCCTGAGCACGGAGCCTACCAAAGCCAGGCCCACAGTCCCTGGCAGGTGAAGGATTTAGGTGGGCCACATCTGCCGCACTCAGGTAAACAAGACTTTTAAAACAAAAAATAAAACATATCTAGATTTTGACAGGGACAAGTTCTGTTTTTTTTCTTCTTTCTGTTAGATTCGTGCATACACATTGTTTAACTTGTCAAGTTTCAAACACACTACACTTTTAGGATGGAACTTAGTCATAGGTCTAAAGCTTAGCTTAGCTTATCTTAGATTAAATGCATCTTTGTAAGAGATGCAACAGTTAGGCACTGACACTGTCATTTAAAAAAAATTGTATACAATAATTTAATCAATAAAGACTATTAACGATTTCACTTCTTTGCTTTTGCAAAAGTTATTTTACTTTTATAACTTAAATGATTAAATATATTTGAAATGTTAATATACAGTAGGTGTGGTGTAAGTCATTATTATGCTCGATGGGGAAGTCTCATTCACTAAATTAAAGATTTTGTGAAATTTAATATTTTAAACAATTGGGTACTTCCAAATTTAATATAATATTTATTCAATATAAAATATAATTTTTAAAAGAAAATCAGTAACAAATAACACTTTATAACATTTATATTTCAAAACAGCACTTTCTGCCTTGATAAGAAATAACAATGACTGCAAAGACAGATGAAATATTTCCTATGTTAACATTTTAATTACTATAAACCTCTTGAAACTTAACAATTTATATGATATTTCTAATTGTTCAGTAATAGAGCCCAATTATTTTTTAAAGCAATTCCTCCAATCAGTAAATGTCCGTGATTTGTAGTTTTGAAATACATTTTTGTTGTTAAAACATCTACAAATAGCTCCATCTGTACCTATCACTGTACCTACAAAGCTGAGCACTGTTGTAAAAATGTAGATAAAGAGGAAACTGTTAGAATCAGACAAAGCAGGTCTCTAAATGTCCTCAGAAGTTGGCGGTGCTCCAGGTATAGTCCATTGTGGATCATACCGTCTCATCTGGTTACTACGTGACCATATCTGACTGTTCCTATCTATCTGTGCAGGTGTACTAAGCAGTGTTTTCCTGCGGAGACCGCAGTATCTGCTGGCATGCTGCGGTGGGTCCAGCCCCCCTCCTATCTTCTCCCGTGAGTGTTTTATGCCTCATCAGCAATGCCTCAGCTACTCTCTAAGCATTAGCAGCAGGGTCTCCAATGCTCTGCACAGCTAATTACTGATGCAATGCCAAAGAGCTAATTCTCCGCTCAACTCTGCACAGCTCTATTCATAACCATTCACGGCTGTTTAGGATGGGGAAGAGGGGTGTGTTGCGAGGCTTTTAAGAGTCCCTGGGGCCCTCCTGTTTTGTACTTGCAAATACACACTTTTACTAGCGCAAATATGCAGAGCTAATAAACATCTTGTCTTCTGTCATATTAAGATTATAATTACCAGGTGAGGATTCTACTGCTGAATAAGGCAGATTGTTGCAAAAACTTAGTACTCCCTCAGCACATTATTAAGTTTGGTTGTGTATCCCAACAGCTTCAAGTAAAATTTTCAGGCATCATGACATGTGAAAACATCCCAGGAACCTTTAATTGCACCTGAATTTTTTTATTTTCCTCTTAATTATGTTTGAAATGTTTCAGTTCATATAATTTAAGAGTGCTAGTACTGTATCGTACTTTAGCAGTATTAAGACTAGCAGCTGTCATATTTTAGCATTGTCCCACAGCATTTGGAAGTTATTAGTTGCTGCAACCTGTGATGCCTGTCAAATGTCGTGGAAAACAGCACAAATCAGAAAGCCCTCATCCCACAGGTCGCTGGAGTCCTCTTAGTAGGCTGACACTTTCCCACAGTGCCCAGCAACACAACAATGCCAAGTCTGGCCGTGACCAATTGGCACTTTCACTCCACCATCCACACGCGACCTCACTGCAATTTTTCACTGCAGCAATGAACTCCGCTAAGCACAAAAAACCTGCCCATTTCTCTACAGAAGAAGGTTGGACCAGGAACATCCCCCAGCCATTGTGTGGCTAAAGAGCTTGGTTCGCCGACCCCCCTCCTTTCTCCTGTCCTTCAACTCTCATTCCTGCCCATTGGAGGCTCCTTGACTAGGTTATAAAGCATTCAATGAAGTGACTTTTATAGACTTATTCGAGCTCATCTTCACATACAAACTGGCTTCATACCTGCAAGTGAAAAGATTTAGTGTTGGGCCACTGAGCCATCGAGTAATGGAATTTCCATTGAACAGTTCTATTGTTGGTGTCCAACAGGGCTCTATAGCTGACCCACTAGGGTAGACACACACGTTGCCCAGGAATGACCTGGTAATCAGCTATTTAAGTGAAAGCCATTGAGTCCCAATAGAGAAGTGAGAAGCATGTCCAAACCTGTTATGTGCTCCCTAGAGGTGGTCTATGTGCAGATTTGTCGTACAGATTAAAAAGGCAACGTTGAATGGATCGGATAAATTGTTCCACTTGACTTTTGTTGTGCGTGCACCTGTGAGTGAAGTAGCGTGGGATTGCTCCTCACAGTTCATCAAATCCCTTTTTTCTCAGTTGAAGTGGCTTTCTATTCTCTTTAGTCACCCCAGTTTGTTAAATTGGACAAACAGAAAAAAAAGAAATCAAAAGTGAGTGATAAAGTGAGTGTGACACAAACAGGCATGATCTTGGGTTGAAAAGGCAGGAAATGTGGTCTGGCTGGTAAAGTGCATATATTGATTGTGGACAGAATTAGATTTTTGTGCCTTTTGAATTGCAATGGTTTAAATCATGGAACACTTGGGAAAACAGCCAGCTTACCCAATAATGTTCTGTTTCAACTCACTACACACAACCTCCATCTTTGCAATTGTGTCCACAGTCCACCAATAAAAACAACTAAACAGTGATCCATACCTCATTGATGTAGACATAGTAGCTTGGGTCAACATAGTGAAATTGATATGTTGGTTTTTGATTTTCAATTTTTTGTTTCAGAGGGCACAAATATTCGAATGTGGTCTCCTGATATAAGTCCTAAATCACGCAGAGGGATCCTTAGGAGGGCAGTATTCTCTGAAGAACAACGGAAGGAGCTGGAGAGAACTTTTCGGAGACAGAAATACATCAGCAAGACAGACCGGAACAAACTGGCAGCTGATCTCAGTCTCAAAGAGTCACAGGTAATCAAGGATGAATTACCAGTTGTTTTGAGTGATTAATCTCTGATGCTAAAAGACATTAGGCAGAAAACCAGCATAACCCAGATGAATGTTTGCTTAAACATGACTAAGAGTCTACAGCCAGTTGACAGACAGACAGACATCGGCTGTCTGGCTAAAAATGAATGTACTACACAAATTGAAGTAAAATGCCTCTCCATTCCCCTGCTGCTTTAGGTGAAGATCTGGTTCCAGAACCGTCGAATGAAGTGGAGGAACTGCAAAGAAAAGGAGGTCCATAACACTCGATCCCCAATGGATGTGCTCATGGCCCAAGGTCTCGCTCAGGAAGAGGAAGAACCATCACAGAATCACACTGATGCAAAAACAGAGAGATCACCACCACAGAAGAGTGTGAGGGACACATGAGAGGCTGTAATGAGTGGAAAATAAACTAATGACATTCTCAACCCCACAATAACCTGTAAAAAGGTTAAAGTAATGGGAGGGTGTTAAAATGCATAGACAGAATACACTGTGAAGACTAACATGATATTAACTTTTCAATGCATGTGACCATTGCATCATAAATGTAAATAGGTTCAACTGCTCGGTCAATCATCATATTATGTTTCACTGGCTACAGGAAGCAGTTTATTGGTTTTTACATTGACAAGTCTTTCCAAGAAAGATAACCGCTCTTTGATTTGAACTGCAATCAGTTAAATGCACATATGAGTCTCTTCATTTAACACATTTGCAAATCAAACTTTTTTCTTCTCATGTTTTGGTCAGCTTTACACTAATACTCTGCTCATAGTCCAAAGCCCTCTTGAAGTCAAATTTCACTCGGTATATTTTGTAAATATTCTTTTTCATGATCGTGAATGCATAAATCAACTGTACATAAAGCGTCTGAATGACTCCTGATTTCCACATTGTCTATTCTAACTGTGTTAGGCTCTCTGGTGCAAAACCATTTAGATGTTAATGAACACTTTACTATACACCATGTAACATTTCTATAAATATGAAGACCTTGTGATAATGAAAGTTTACGTAATTTGTATTTTTTTTACCTTTTTATGCTCAAATGCCTATAACACTAACACTGCAAGAGGCACACACAATACTCTACAGTAAATGCACACTTGAAATGCATCACAAAGGATGTAAGCAAATACAGCAAGAACATGGTGTGTAGTTTAAACCAAATGAGAAACAAAGACTGGTTTCTAGACAGTCTAAAATTTAAGATACTACACTAGACTGCTATGATACTAACAGTCCAGTTCAGGAAGGCTGGAGCATTTCAGGATACGGAGATCATTTTTGACCTTGTTGGAATCTCTGCGGAAGCAGTAGAGTGGGTCATGATGGTCTACTGATTCGAGATCTCCTTGTTTGTAGAAGGAAAAGGCAGAAGAGGGGACCGAACTCTCAGGAAAGATGTAACCCACAGTGTTGCTGAGCACTCCCAATAGATTCATCTGAGCGGGATAGGAGAAAGATTCAAGGTACATAATTAATTCTTGAAGGAATGCATGAAGATGCACTCGGTGTGATTTAGAAATAAAAAAACAAGAGCAATACATAAACATTGTGAAAATTAAATATAGTGATATTTTCCAACTAGAATGTTTAGTTTTATTTGTTTCAGCAGTTAGATTGAATAACAACAAATTGGCCATGCAGTTATGAACATGGTTAAACAAATATTAAATCATTATATCAGAAAATAAAACAATATCAAACATAGTATTCTCTGACCAGAAAAGTATGCTGAAGCCTGAGCTTATTGTGTCTTTAATACTTATCAAAGCACGAAAATTGTATTGTATGAGTGTATTTTTCTTGTTGCATGCATTCTGCAGCCCCTTTGGAATCCATTGTTTATCCACATATTTATGCTTTCCTCTGGGTTTTTTAACAGGCATTTCCTAGAGTTCTGTTAATGTATCCAGGAATGCATTGTATGGCTTTGTCTGGTTCATCAACATAAACCTCTTTCCAGTCTTGTTTCATTAAGTCTATTGTGGCGGACCACGGGGCGTGGCCGTCTCCTCTGTCGTCGCCAGGCAACGAGGGAGAAGCCGATTGGGACAAGTGGTGGCAGGTGTGTTCATCCCGGTAGAGAGACTGCAGCCCCTGGGCACCTGGAGTGGACACACCTGCCTCGCATCAATCCCTGATGAGGAGCGGCTTAAAAGAGCCGGACCAGAGTGTTCGAGGCGGAAGGACGGGAGAGAACAACCGACAAGCAGTAAACTGAACGAACAAAGAACGCATTTCAAGTGTCTGATTGGTGCCTGAAGTGTCTGATTACCTCAAGGATCACACCCTCCGGCTGGTGTAGACCTTCTCTGCCAGATAAATACCGACTGCTTTCAAACGTCATGTCCCCAGGTTGTAATACTGGCTCTTCCACAGTCACAGAAGACATTTCGATAACTCTAACCCTTTTTTCAAATTCTGAACTAACCCATTACTAGGCCTTCTTGCAGCCATAGTCAAGGCTGTACTGCAAAAGTCCAATTCCTCAGTTTCAACCTCATCTCAGCAATCTCAGCATTCCAGAAGTCAGATGGTCAAACTAGTGGCCAACTGTATCTTTGCCAAAGAAATGGTCTGGAATGCAGTTGGTGCGTGATTTTCCATCTGCTGACATTTAGTGGCAAACAGCTTATAATGCTCACACAAATGTAATCACACACAAGAAACACATGTAGTCAAACACGCTGACGTGTTCTGCCTCTGTATCACACGATAACACTGCAGCGACACTGTGGCGAAGCTGCACACACTCACGCTACACCTCTCCGAGGTTTGTACTAGAACCTGGGCCCCAGCCTAACCCAGTCAGCCAGGTCTGACCATGCTGCTGGAGCAACACTCTGCTGTTCAGGCTCCAACATGAGGCTGGATGCCCAGGCCGGGTGATGTGTTATAGAAACACACTTTCTTGCAGCTCCACAATGCAACTTTCCCAAATCCGGTTGGTGTTCTGATTCCAGCCTCCTCCACGTGTCGCCCCGATGGTCAGCCAGGGCCGAAGACAAAACCCTTTAGTCTAACTTTCAAAAGATTTTGATTAATTGAATTTGATTTTATATACAATGAATTTGTACTTCCAAAGAATAACTCATTACACCCTTACTATTGCTGTTCCAAGATTAGTTGTTGTAATCGCTGCTCGTGCACGTCACCCAGCAGCGAGCCATCTTGGAAGAGGGAAACACTCAGTAGCTAGAAATATTGCATCACTTTGATTTTGTCGGGAGGAAACATGACAAGAACATGTAAATTGTTTGAAGGCAGTAAGAATCTGCTAAAAACACGACCTCAAACCTCCTGGAACAGCTATGACAACATGAAGCTGGTGGAAATACACCCACCAGAGATGAGCCCTCTGTGGCTGCTAAACCACCAAGACTGGATTCTAACTGGACAGCAGACTACAAGTGACAAAGAACTAATGAAGCTGGTGGATGAAATGTTGCATATCTCTGCGATTGACTCCGTCTTTCAGACAGACCATCGTCACTTTGCACATGGTGTGGTTGAGCCTGTAACGTCTATGGATTCATAGGCTGCAGAAACAAATGGATTAACAAATTAAGCCTTAGCTTCTGGTGTAAAAAAGTAATATAACGAGTAGTGTCACAAATTACTGTTGGCAGGGAGTAATAAGAAAAGTAATGAAAAGGGTAATGAGTAATTCGAGTAACGAGCCCAACTCTGTTCGGTTCAGTTGATCCGGACCAAGAACAAAGAGATGATACATCATGCTGTTTAAGTTCTGGCTTGTCCATCATTCAAACCAGATTGCAGTGACTGCAGCCTCATGCAACTAAACCGTATTTGTTTATGTTCCCTTCTGTTACAAAGACAAAGCTGATGAACATTATTAGACTGCAGCTGGACCTCATATGTTAAATAATGATGAATAGCATAACATATGGGCTGCAGGATGCAAAGCCCACTCTGTGGTGTCAAAGATGCCCAACTACCGACCCTGAGCGTTCAAGGATTTCACATTTACTGCTTTTCAAAACATTTCAAATTAACTTTGTTACTTTGATTTATGTCTAAATACCTTCAAAGCTAATGACATTCCCATCAGCCTGTACTTTGTGTTTCGTGCAAAATGGCAAATTTTAGCATAACTGGCTAAAGCAAGATGAACATGGTTAACAATATACCTGCTAAATATCGTCTTGTTAGCATCGTCATCGCAGGCTTTTCTGCATCATGATGTTTACAGATCTCCAAGCTACAGTGTCACAGAGCAGCTGATGTAGCTGTGGACTCTTCACTTCACTTCGCCCCATCAGTCAGGGACACGCCTTATGATTATTGATCAGATTATGAATAATGGAGATTGGGTGTCCGTTGGTGTTGACAGTTGGCAGAAAACACAATATAGTGTGTGATATGTAAAGACTAGCAAAGACTAAAACACCTGTGCAAGTTAATAATAATAATAATTGGACCCTAAGGTCGTGTATATATATATATATATTTATATACACATGCAGAACAATGCTCAAACACACACATACAATCACGTTCCACATTGAAATGTATCCTCTGCTTTTAACCCTGCAGTTGGTGGCGAGTCTCTGTAGTCTTCAGGTTTGTCCCAATCTTTTTATAATAATATAATAAACTGTAATAAATCAATAAACTGGCAGGCAAAATGAAGGAAAACATATAAAACAATGAGTGAATTAAACTTAAAATAGAGCAGTGCAAGATGTGCAATGTCAGCGTAACTCAACAGTTAGAAGAAAATGAAGCTAAAAATAAAAGTTTCATACTATTCATTGGTGTTATGGTTGTGGCTGGTATGAATAGAAAGTCAGATCAATGACAGAAACAAAACTAGAATGAGAGTAAACGTGCAAACAAAACCCGCTCAAACTCACAATGACCATCGGAAACGTATTTCTGTTTCCTGTGTCTTCCAGCTGTTTCTTGGAACTGTATGGAAGCGTTACAGAGCTGGCTGACGCAGCCTGATGTTCGATGACAGCTCGTCAGGTTTAGTGACAGCAGTGTGTGTGCTTTCGCAGGTGGACACATGCACCCCCCCTCCCCCCATTACTCCTACCCTTCTGGTCTCTGCAGGACTGTTGGATGTGAGACTTCATCTTCATCTAGTAAACATACACTCTCACTGTCAGGATTACATGCTTTCCAAAATCCATGCTGAGCCTGAACGAATGCACACACTCACAACACCCCACAGACAGCTGACCCCCACAGAGGAAGTGAGATTAGCTTTTCGCTGCTACTGTAATTCAGTTATCCTTCGCTGCCGGAGGCCAAATGGCAGGCAGGGAGTAGGATTCTGCTGTGTCTGTACTTTGTGGCTGGCAGCTTGTTTATCCCTGTCGTACACACAGGTGAATACCTTTTTGCCTGCCTGTCTACTCTACACCTCATCTTCCCACAACCTCAGGACAGTGTGGCTGCCCCCTCGCTGATAAACTGCCATCTCATATCCACGGTTGTGTCCCCTCAAGCCTTTTACCAAAGGCAGGGTGTGTTTTCTCCTGCCGCCTCTGCTCTCAAACAAATGTCACAAATGTCCAAACATAAGTCTAATTTGGCAAAAGGCAGATTCTTCAACCAAGACGGTGGCGGCGAAACTATGACAAGGCCCACCAATGGTTTACAATACAGTAATGGAGCCAGTGAGTGTGTGGCGTGCCAGAGCCCACGTCAATAATCTGCAAACCCGCACGCAAATGCACACATGCCATCCATGAAGTGAGTCATACGCTCACATATGCATGCATGCACAGTGGGAGGCAGCTTTCTGGCGCAGGTCGGCCACAATCTGGGGCTTTTCCTCCCTCCACCATGGACCTCTTGCCAGGCCAGGCATGGAAAGAGGTCACATTCTCCAAGGTGTGTCTAAACAGAGATGACATGTGGATGTGCTGGCGCAGTTCTCAGCTCTACCACCGCATCTCACGCCTCTGCCAGAAAAGCAGCCGCGGTTGTTTTCTTTCCCCTCTTTTTCTTCTCTTTCCCCCTGAAAAGCAGCTCTCTGCCAGAGAAAACAGAACCATTGTTTGTTTTAATGGTTGCTCCATTCCTCAGGTTTATCCCGACTTAAAAATACCAATAAAGTAGAGAACGGGCTTTGACAACTAGAATGATGCTCATGTTAATTTGGGAATGCTATTGCTTCTATTGCCTGAGGAGTTCTCTCTGTCATTTTTCATTAAACAGTTTTTCTACTGACGGGCATGTTTGTGGAAATGTATCCCCGTAACTTATTCCCTTCATAGCATAACAGCGTAGTATTTACAGTATATGATGTATCATCAGCTCTTTCTCAGGGCAAACATCTAATTACACATTAGTGACTACATATAATATCAAATGCATGAATTAGGACAACATACTGTTGTGGTTTCCTTCAAATAAGATTTTTTAAATGATCTGTATGGTTGCTTGTTGATATTGGCCAGATTCCTGGTTCCTGCGAGCAGTATGATTTGTGAGTGACACCTTACTGTGAAACAGGATGTCTCCATTTAGACTCAAAGTACAAGGTGAGCAGCACAAAGATCCCCTCCAGACACAAAATATAAAAATACTCTGTTTTTAATTAGAATTTGTCTGATATGGTGTTGGTGTGTGCATGTGTTTCCAAACTACACTTTCTAACTGGTTGTGATGTCACAAAGTCATGCTTACGGACGTGCATGTCTCGTTTCCAACCAAATCCCTGGACCCCGGTCCAAATCTAACCAAGGTTCAGTTTGTTTCTGGTGGTAATGGGAAGGTTTGGACCAATCACAGGAGGTTCTGGCAGGCTTTCATCACAACTGGAAAAAGGACAAACAAAAAGGAAAAACAATGCATCAAAAACAAAATGAGCCCCGGTAGCTGTGGGAAGAGGAGACCCAGTTATTGATTATATTTATTATCAGAGCAGAAACTAAATTAATATGTTCAATCCAGTCAACTGCACAGTGAATGTATAGTTCTTTAGTGCGTTTACATAATTGTAATTCATTCATTTTCCATACCAATAATCCCGAAGGGTCGCGGGGGGCTGGAGCCAATCCCAGCTGACATTGGGTGAGAGGCGGGGAAACAGCCTGGACTGGTCGCCAGTCAATCACAGGGCAGACAAACAGACATTTAGGGGACCCACTCGCACACCGATGGGGACACAGTTGCCATGCTGCTTCCACCGGGGGCAACTCGGGGTTCAGTGTCTTGCCCAGGGACACTTTGACATGTGGACAGCGGGAGCTGGGATCGAACCACCAACCCTGGGGTTTATGGAAGACCGCACTATCCTCACAGCAGCACATAATTGTAATGTGAAATCAAAACCAACCTGATCAAAGTTTGGACATTGAGGTGTGAAAAAGCCCTTAAACTCAGATTCCATTTCTCTTTTTCAGTAGATACAAAAGGCAACTGCACACTATGACAAATGTTTTGGCCAAAGTCCTGCTTTCAGACCAATCACATTAAACCTTCATTAATCTATGTTTTCGGCCACTAGGGGGCAGTGCAACAAGCTGTAAATACAACACTGACATATTATCACCTCCTATTTACACATCCAGAGAAACAGACCAACATTAGAGTCGTTTTTCTGTTCACCTGATGAAAATAGGTCAAATATTCACTCTTCATTTAGCTCATGATAAGTGTGATAATGTTCAGATTAGGACTGCTTCCCTTATGTTCTCCTCCCAGTGTTCCTGCTGTCTATGTCTGGGCGTGGCCGCCAGAGTTCTGCTCTTCAGCTGTGGCTCATCCAGTAATCCTCTCTGCAGAACTCTAATACCCGGTTCACCTCAGCCTCTTCGCTCATCACCTTCGCCCGTTTTCCAGCTCCTCAGCAGTCGCCTTTTAGATTTTAATAGGCAAAATACTACAGAACTATCAACTCATCTTAAATTTTGAAAGGATTGCTAAAAGCAATCTTCAATTTAAAGGGGCAAATAAACTGCTCCCAGAGAGAACTTTAGTTCTATTAAAAAAGTAATGAGTAACATTAATTGCTGACAGCCACCCTGGCTGCGGCTCGGTAGTGTGGTCGTCCTTTAACTCCAGGGTTGGTGGTTCGATCCCAGCTCCTCCTGTTCACATGTCAAAGTGTCCTTGGGCAAGACACTGAACCCCAAGTTGCCCCTGGTGGAGGCAGCATGGCAACTGTGTCCCCATCGGTGTGTGAATGGGTGAATTAGACTACTGATAAAACTTAGATTACTGTTACAGCAGGTTGGGAACCGTTTCAACAATTGAAAAGTTCTATATAAGTAAGAGTCTATTTACATCTTCATTTTTGTGTTTCAAGGCCAACACTGCTCCTGAGCCTCCCCGGCTGACAGCGCAGGATCACAGCTATCTGCTAAATGGAAATGAGATGAAAGCTACCCACACTCAGCCGATTGCCTTGGCTTCCATCATTTTGCGTCCCTGGCTGAATTAGTGCTTACTAGGTGGTAATAAAACAACTCTGTGCCGTTACATTGAGTTCAGGGTGAAGACAGCACAGTGCAGTCCTCTGGGGAATCTATAGTCCATAGGTGCCCATAGGTATGTGTACAGGTCCGGGCCAAGACCTGAGTAGGTATCAGGTTCATCGCAGAGCTCATCAGATTCAGACCTGTCCTGGTTTTGATTTCCTGCCTCTCTGGAAGAGAGTGTGGAACATCACCTGCATCTGGTTTACACTGACAAATCAAACCCAGTTGGGGGTGGGGCACAGAGTTAACCAAAATAGGGATTTTAATCATTTTTAAGGATGGTAGGAGTTTACAGGTTTTAAATATATATGAATGTGTACTGGCACCTCATTTAGCGAGGATAAATCACAGCCGTGCTGATACGAGCTACGGTCCAGATGAGGTCACTGAGGACAGTATGGGAGTGGACAGGATCAGGTTATTGGATATCTGCTAGAGAACTGCAATGTGTGGATAAACTGAAAGATGAGATCTCATTTGATACCTTCACAGTCAATAACGTGGATGTAGTGTTTATAGAACATTAAGTAGTCTGTGACTGAAACTCTAATCAGAACATGATGTAATAAACACTTGAAAGCGTTTATGGAGTTATTTGGCAACAGTATAGTCAGTAAATTAAAATTTCAATGTAATGTTTTTATAGTAATATTTCTGCTTGTTACAGCTGTGTTATGTACTTTCAAAGACTAGTATAGGATATATCTATAGATATATCTATATCTATATCTCTATGTGTGTATATATACATACATACATACACATATATACACATACATATATATACACACATACACGTATATACACACATACACGTATGTACACACATACACGTATGTACACACATACACGTATATACAGACACACGTGTATATGTATATGGGTCCTGAAAATGAGTTTTCAGAACTCATTCTTTCATATCAGAGGGTTTTGCTCAAAGCTACTCTGAAAATGAAGAAATGTCCGACGCGTCTGATGATGAGGAGGAAGTGATGAAAAGATGATGCAGATGCAGGATTGGAGAATGAGACAAAAATGTTAGCACAGAGGACATGAACTAGACAGAGCGCAGAGCATACAGCCTTGCTGCCATGACTACAAGTCAGTGACTTAATCAGTAATTTGTGCTTTGTACATCATGGCGCAGTTGCTGTGGCCTGAATGTATGTATAACAAGAAAATATTAAGATAACAGTTCACTATTTTTGCATCTATAAAACCTTGGAAAACCCCCCCAATATCATTGCTATATTATCATTTGTAAGTGAATGTGTGCTTCATAGAAAATGGCTTCTTTAACATGTTAACCCTATTTAAGAACGTTTGGAAAAACACACTTATAGTGGCGCTAGAGGAAATGTATGTCACCAAATGTTGGTGTCACCAAAGTCAGGAAGGTTCACCCTCTGGGGACCATGGTCGTCTGTACAGTAATTGATGGCATTCAACCCAACAGGAGACAAAGTGGTGGAGCGACAGAATGAGTGAACATTGCTCTCTCTAGAGCTACGCTGGACGCTGGACTAAGAACTGAGAATGAAGTCATCTGTGTTTCACATTACCTGCAGCATTACAAAGCAACAATGTTTCTGTCAGCAGTTTAACAGAAAAAGTTTGCTTCTCCTGTTCCAACAGCTTTGGAGGACAGCTGTAGGTCACACATTCAGTCCAATCAGTCTACCAGACCCCGTTGATCCTCTCCTCCTCTCTGACTAATTTCATTTAGCTATTGAAGGTAAGTCCTTATTAGCCCCTTTTATTAGCCACTAATTATGCTTCAGACAGCAGCCAGCTGTTTGCCCACTGCACATTTCTCTCATGAAAATGAGCCTGTTTGTCACCTGAGGGTGAGCTGAACCATAATAACCGTGATGTAAATGTGTCTCCTCATCAGGCTGAGTGGTTGGAGCAGGATAACACATCCCGTTTGGAGCTAAAGAGAGAGAAGCCCAGTGGTTTTGATCCCCTGGCATTGGATTCTGGAGCACGAGTCCTGAGGCTGAGTCACTCTCTCCTCTTGGTTACGGCTTTTAGTGTTTTTATTTGGATCCCTGTGCGTCTCAAATTATACACCTGACCCTCCTCTTTTCCCTGCAAACACACACCAAAAACGTTTGATGTCAAGTCATTTAAGTTCTGACGGGCACAAGTTTTCTAGACGACACAAGCAACCTCTTCCTTTCTGTCCAAATCCAAAAATTCTCTGGCCAGCTAGTCCAGCACAAAATAACTTCCACAGTGAATGGAAAACAACCACAAGAATCACATAAGTGAGTGAAACTGCATTGCAATTCTCTAAATCCCTCCACCACCACCACCACCCAGCATGCTGTTTGCTGGGTCTGCTCTCACCCCCCCCCAAAGGAAAAAACATCCAGTAGTGTGCTCTCCACAGCAGGCTGCCAGGCCCAGGGCTGGGCCACAGGGTGGAGAGCTGGAGGGGGGGTGTTTGTTGGTGTTGATTAGAGGATCAGAGCCTCTAATGATGCCAGGTGGCAGTGGGAGGGCAGTCTCTTGACTCCGGTTGAAAGGCTTCGATTTGGAGGTAGTTGGAAGTGTACACACACACACACACACACACACACACACACACACACACACACACACACACCTGATGGTGAAGTGCATAGTAGGGGAGCTCCACTAAAAGGTGGAGATGCTTCTGATTGATGACAGTCAGAATCTACAGCAGTTACCCTACTTTGTCCTGGATGGAGGGAATCATGTGACCCATACTTCTGCCTTGAACATCCATCCATATTTCATATCAACAATGTTTAGAGGATGTAAATGGAATGGACTTCACTTACATAGTGAACGGTTCCCAAAGCGCTTTACAGATCAGTCTCATTCCCACACTGACGGAGAGCTGACCTCCACCGAGAGCATCGTAGGGTTCAGGGTCTTGCCCGAGGACACTTGGACATGTGGACAGGAGGAGCAGGGGGATCATTGGACGATCCGGTCTACCTCCTAGCCACTGCTGTCCATAATGGATATAGCATTCTCACACTGGAAACCCAAAATAAGAAATGAATGCACTATATATATATATAAAACTGTATTGATGCCAACAGGCATAGTAAAATACTCACTTTGTTACAGTAACTACTAAGGAAGAGTAAAAGTCAACCCTTGTTGAGCGCTGAAAGAAGTAATTGATTATTAGACAGAAAATGAATCACTCATTTTATAAAAATAAGCTTTGATAGTCAAACAGTGTTTGAATTTAATTATCATGCAGAAACTGGTTCCAGCTTCTCAAGTGAGAATTTGCTGCATTTCTTGGTTTTCTGTCACTGGACATTCAATATATTTGGACTGCTGGTTGGACACAACAGGATATTTTATTTCTGTGAGATCGTGATGAGGATTTTCTCTATTAGCTGACATTTTATAGACAAAGTGACTGATTTATCAAAAAATTCAATCAGATTAATGACAAGTGTATGTAATTAGAGACAAAATTCAGCACCTCCTGCCCTCAGATGGTGCGTATCTGTCTTCAAGCACAGAAATCCTGGAGGCAGCTGTGAAACCTGATGTACATTTGACCAGTTTTTCTCTCATTAACCTTCATCAACTGACTTTGATGATTTCTTCTTCTAAACCTTCAACATGTCTCTTAGATCCCATCCCAACTAAGCTGCTAAAGGAAGTTCTACCATTAGTTGGCACATCCTTACTAAATATGATCAATCTGTCCTTAT
>JAVQJF010095606.1:0-46006 GCA_036023855.1 Gadopsis marmoratus | reverse complement strand
CTGCTGCAGAATAACTTTGGGGCCAATCATACGCCTCCCTGATGGTATTGCATGATGGATAAGTATCTGCCTGTATTTCTCAGCATTGAGGACACCATTAATCCTGACCAAATCTCCATCTCCATTTGCAGAAATGCAACCCCGAACTTGCAAGGAACCTCCACCATGTTTCACTGTTGTCTGCATTATTTCAAATTTTGACTCATCAGTCCAGAGCACCTGCTGCCATTTTTCTGCACCCCAGTTCCTATGTTTTCGTGAATAGTTGAGTCACTTGGCCTTGTTTCCATGTTGGAGGTTTGGCTTTTTAGCTGCAACTCTTCCATGAAGACCACTTCTGGCCAGACATCTCCAGACAGTAGATGGCTGTACCTGGGTCCCACTAGTTTCTACCAGTTCTGAGCTGATGGCACTGCTGGACATCTTCTGATTTCAGAGGGAAATAAGCTTGATGTGTTTTTCATCTGCTGCACTAAGTCTCCTTGGCTGACCACTGCGTCTACGATCCTCAACTTTGCCCGTTTCTGTGCAAGTGTATTTATAAGAAGTGATACTGGTTTCACGGCAAAGGGTAGTAGCATCAAATATTGATTTGATTTTGATGTTTCTTTTGTTCGCTTACTTATCATTTTGTTAATTGATGAAACTAAACTATTAACACTTCAATTTTTGAAAGCATTCTGAATTTACAGCATTTTTTCAACACCTGCCTAAAAGGTTTGCACAGTACTGTGTGTGTCATGTCCCGTCTGTGTGTGTGACTGTGTTTCATATATTTGTCATTCCTAGGTCTTGTATTTCCTGCTTTTGCTCTCTTGTGTCTGCGTTGTGTCCTGTCTCTGCCACCCTCGTGTCTCCCTGATCGTTAAGTGTCTCCACCTGTTCCCCTGTGTGCACCTGTGATCTATCCCTTTGTTAACGTCCTGTGTATTTAAGTGTGTTCAGTTCCTTGTTTCCTTGTGGCGTCATAGCCAATGTTAGTGTGGTGAATGTCTGTGCGGTCAACGTCTGAGCTGTCTGTGTGTGCACCGTCTCTACGTGTTGGATTTTACTTTTGTTCCCTGGCGGACTTACCCTTTTTGTAAGTCCCTTTTTTGTTACACCTTCATTAAAAGAAATGATGCTGACTGGCTGTGTGCGTTTGGGTCCCTCCACTCCACCTTTTAAGTCGGTGTTTATTTAATTTTAGGTGCAGAAAAGATTAACAACAAAATACATTATTTGTACTGCCAGACAAAGAGAAAACCTCTTACTTCTGAAATGTTTTCACATATAAACACAAACAACACAGTACATGAAACAGAATTGATAACTACTTCCTATTCGTTCAGCGCCATTCTAACAGGTGCAGACACTTGCAATGTCTGCAGTCCGATCATTTTAATGAAGGTGTAAGGTCATGAGCAACTTAGTAAACTGCACCAAGACACTTTAACTCACTGGTCACTGTGTCCTTTCTGAGATCCACATACAGTGAAAAGAGCTAGAGAGCAAACTGCAGGTTAGAATATATAATGTTGCTTTTCATTATGATCAAAATTCAGAATCATGAGTACACCCTGGTGGTCTAGATGTTTAAAACCCATCTTGACATCACAATGTCCCCAGTGATTTACTGCATGTCATCCTCCCTCTTTCTTCTCATTCCCTGTCATCTCTCTACTAATATCGACATACATGAAACACAAAAAGATTCCTAACAAATTCTTACAAAAACAGATCAGAATCACAGAGAATGCCTCAGCCCACTTAAACTCTCACACACAGAAACCACTTTTGGTTTTTCTGATTACTGCCCTTAGCAATTGCGTAAAAACCATAAAACACTCTCAAACCTATAAGAATATAGTAATAAATATCTTCAATGATCAATCCAAATCCATGGAAATGTATAAAATAGGTTGTTTTCTGACAGCTCTGTCTGTCTCATTTGATGAATGACTTGTGTTGTTTCAAACTGATTTACTGCCTTGTGTGGTTGTTGTTCCATAGTCTGTGTTGTGCTGCATCATGTTCTTGGTGTCAGACATGGGTGCCCTGCTGTGAAGGTCACCGTGAGGTCAGTGAGGGTATGACCGCTTCGACCACCATCACGATGACGACCAATCGGACTGTTTAAACACTGTAAAAACCAAAGGAAACGGTCTTTAAATTTACAATATTATATCGTTTTTTAATTTGTTTTATTTCTCCCATTATCTTTCAGAGTGTTAAACGTCTATCTTTGCTTCTGCTATATCTTCATTTATCCTACAACTGCCTCCCACAAGAAAAGAAGCTCTCTCTGTTAAATGAAAAGCATTCGGTCACACTATGAACATTCACACGAGAAGATGTATTTGCTGGATTACATGCAGTCACTTGAGATGAAGTCTTCCACCCTCGCCGGCTGCCAATCTCATTTCTGCTTTACGTCTTTCTCTGGATTGGTTACTCAGATCGTGACCTCAGAGGGTGACCTGCGGAGCCCTGGGGTCGTCCCTCGCTGGCCCTACGCTAGCCCCGGACGCAGCTAAATACAGAGGAGCGGCCGTCATCTCCACGGACAAAAGGGCAAACATACCATGCTCGCCCCTCATGAGTCCAGCCAAGCGGACTGGGAGCACATTAGGACCTCTGGGTTTTATTTACCCTTTCTTTTTGGCCCCGGAAAGAGTTAACTGGGGCGTCAAGTTTGTCAGGTGCCTCTGCTGTGACCATCTGACTACATCACACAGAGACACACACTGCCTTTCAGATTCTCAAAGAGCTTCACGTTGCATTCTCCTGATTCATGTTGTCGGTTTTCATATTCTCCATTCGCCACTGAAGCGTTATGTTTGAGAAAGTTTTCTGGCAGGAATAAACCGGCCTCAGATCAACCTAAAGGCTTTCTCAAAGAAACCTTCACATGTGAATGCAGCCTCACGAGCACGAGAGGGATTGAAGCTGAAAGGACAGCTCTCCTCATTGAATCCCAAGATGGGAATTCCAGTGCTGCTGGAGATCTCGAGCTCTCCTTGCAGAATAGAGGTGAAAGAGGTGAGTTAGCTGTGCGATGCAGGAAAATAAAAAGTGACGACAGAAATGAGAGCTGTTTGTAACTCAACAGCATAATTTAATTATTATTTCCATATTGAAGCACAGATAAAAGTTCTGCTTCTAGTGACGTCCTAAAGAATTTCACTCACATTGTTTGACCAGAAATGTAGAAACTGTTTTTATGAACACACAATTTAAACGGCTGATTCACCCAAATTAAAAGAAGCATTTTTTGTTCTGTGTGCGCGCATGTGTCTGACATCAAAGTTGAGAAAGAAATTGAAAAAAATAAAAGAGCCACATCCCAACAAAAGCAAAAAGTTGAAAGAGACATTTAAAATGAGAATTCTTCATTTTTCTAAATGTAAAGGAATGCAAAATTAGGTAAATATCATTGTTTTGAGTTCTTTAATCTAACATATTCTTCCAAATCTGAATAATTTATTGATGTTGTCAAACTTAATGCCATTAGTCTTTAACAAAAAGGCCTTGAATCATGATTATGCCACTCTTTTAGAGACGTCTTGTGAAATTACTCACATGGTGTTATTATTAGCCTCCTCTTTACACATACTCCCTTTATAAACACTCACAGGAACTGGAATGTATGGTGCTCTTTGTCTTACTACCATGCAAAATTACCTGATTTATCTCGAGCACTTTCCGATGTCACACTGTCTGTGCTTGTGACAAAAGTGCCCCTTGTTGTGGCACGCCAGATAACCAGACCCACCCTCATGAAGCTCACAGCGCTGATCTAAAACACGCTCTCTCAACCTTTTGTCCCCCCAAAAACAAAGAACTGCACTTTCTCTTGGCAAATGATGCCTTAATTGTGCAAGTTAACAAGCTTGCTCTTTTTTTCCCATGAATAACAAAGAGTTTGGTCCCAGTTTGTTTCTTTTTGTTTGTTGTTGGGGTTTTCTTCTTTTTGTTTCTTTGACTCGGAGCTCTTTTCTTTTCTGTAGCATGTTGTTGCGTGCTTGTTGAAATGTTCCCATGCTGCTCTCTGCCTCCATATTTGTCAGGTTGTCTGTGGTGGCGAACGTGCTGCACATGAGAAGAAAAAAGACAGAGCGAGAAAAGTGATGGGGTAAGACTGGAATGATGGACTACAGTGGGATACTCTGTACAGTATTTATTATGTTTTCACTTATGAGATGTCGTTGACCCTTTCCTGCTCTCGCTCCCTTTAAAACACTGCCTCCTTTATCACTCTATTCATTTTTGGCTCAAATATCTCAGTTCTAAATGGAGGTTGTGTTGAATAGGACATCTCCATGGATTTGCATAATCTGATGGCATTGCTGGTGAGCACATAGAGGGTTGTGCCAAGTGCAAAAAGGTGAAGCCCTCATCCCTTGGCAGGGTCGGGGAGACTGTGAAAAACCCTCCTACAGCAACTTAGTCAGATTTCATAGCTGATATCTTCAGCCTAAAGTCACTTTTTTTGCCTGCATGAGCAAAAGAACATTTGTCTAGAAAATAATGAGATATATACATTTCTTTCTGTGTTTATCTCCAGAAACAGTTTCCTTTCTCTATGAAGAACACTCATCGTCGGATCACTTTTTACACTCTGTGTCAGCTCAGTGATGCGCTCTCACCAGAATCACTCCCAGACAATCAAAAGGCATTGATATGTGTTGAGGTTTTTTTTTTTTCATCCTAACAGACTCCATTCATGTCTGCTCTCCTCTTACAGTGCCCGTCATTCTTCAGACGTCGCTGGTGCCAAGGCAGTAGCATGGCTGCCTCTCTCTGATGGGAAGCTGTTGCTCATGCGCTGGGTTGGCTGCCAAGTTTTGGCATTATTGGTAAGGAGGAGGAGGAGGAGGGGGGTTTGTGTGGGACGGGTGCACAGAAAGGGGGCCCTTTCAACCCTGTGAGATAGTGGTATCTGTTGTGGGAATGATCTTCATCCCTTTCCCCCCTTTTCTTAACACTCCCTCTATCGCTCACTGTTGCTGTTCCTCTCTGTCTCTGCCCCCCCCCTCCTCGTGTTTTCATGCTGGAGATCAGACGACCATCCTGAGGTGCTTCGATGCCACTGGAGGACTTTGATTACCAACCAGCACTGAGTGTTGGATTTCTCACAGCTTGTGTACTTCTTTGGCTTCACTCCCAAAGCCACACAGAGAACACAAACACACTACACTATGGTAAAGGAAAGGAGATTTGCTGTTGTACTCTCAGAAGCTTAGTTAACCGTCTAAGCCTGACTTCGATGCTCATATGTGTGCAAAGATCAAAACAGGAGCTCTCAGACACTTATGGCTCCCTCTTTGGGCTACAGCAGAGTTTCCCAACCTTTTCGGCCTGTGACTACTTAAATGAATAGTTCAGAATTTTGGTGAATTCTCTTAATTTAATTTTAATGCTGTAGTTGGTCGGGGTGGCGCTAATGTAAATTGTTTTATACAGTGCTGTTGGGTAGTGTAATCTTTAAAAATGCATCGTATTTTATAAACTCATGTTTTGTTTGTAAAAATTGTAATCTGCAAACTACTAGCTAGTAACTGACTGTCAGATAAATGTAGTGGAGCATAAAATGGGAATAGTACCTCAGAATTGCACTTAAGTAAAGTACTTGAGTAAATGTACTGAGTAACTTTCCACCACTGATAATGTCCTAGACTTATATCTTAGAAAATGAAACCAAACTTTATTGTATGTTAAATTATCCATAATGTTGCACTTACTCAATAAATTTAAAGCAGTATTTATAGAGGCTAAATCTGCTTTATACAAATGAATACAATATCCTGAGTACAATATACACCAACACGAATAGTAACTATAAAGTGTATTGAGACAAAAGTAGTCACTAATTAGAAGTTGCAACGAAGAATAAAATACAAACATTTCTATTGAGAAATTTGGCGTGAGTGTAAATCGTCTTGCAGACAGAAGTGCAGCTTGAAATACGGTTTTTCACTTGTAGAAGTATAAAGTGTGTCTTATAATACGGGACACTAGTTCAAACTCTTATCACAATGACTGTGAAAATGAAAAACACATAGCTGTTTTTGTAATTGGAGGCACAAAGCCTCTCAAAATAGCACACCTTATTTAATGAAGCGGTTTGTTTTTGTTTTTTTGCTTTGGTTTATTGACAGAATTCTCAAACATTTACAAAATACAAACATATCCGACAACAATAATATCTTGGACTTATTCCCATCATCGTCCGTCTTTCCACACAATGATGAAACTTGTTTTTGTGCTTCATAAACTTACCCGACTTCATGATCATCAAAGCAAAAGTAATCATTCGGAGAGTGAATCGGGTTTTCCTTTGACAAGCCAGTGATGAATAATTTTCCAACAGGGCTGATTGTTAATGTTCAGCGTGTGATATTAATGCAAAAGACAAACATTCTCAAGCTTTACCACTGCAGCTCAGTTTACATGACAATAAATGGTTTGGAGTCCCTTTTTTTTAAGCCGTGCTCAATTTATTATTATTCATGTGATGTAAATCTTTCTCATCTGGCTGAACATGGGCCTTTTTTTTTCCTGTTTAGAGTCAGGATTTAAACCAATATTGGGGCTGTAGGGATCCAAGTATTCCTTCAAAGCCTTTTCTCTTTTATCGTATTGTCACTTTTTCCATCTGCATGGACGCTGTCTTTCATTTCTTTCATTTGCTCTCTTGTTGCTTGTCTTTTCGGTCAGGGGCTGGTTAATGTGGGTTTATCCAACCATCCAGGCGACTAATGCGAGCTTATCTATGTGTCTGTCATCCATCCATCCACCCAGAAATGATCCTTCCATCCATCATATCTGTTCATACATGTTAGCATACATATGAGGGCAACTACAACACACCTTGCTAGTAATACTCCCAGGTATATCCACTCAGGTTGAAGCAGGAGAGAAATGCGTGCAATGATTTCAGCTTTGCTTCTTGAAGGAAAACTGGGAGAAAAGGCGTTTTCTTGAACTCCTCTCAGAGAGAAACTTTGATTTCATGGTGTTGATTATTTTTCTTCGCAATCACCCAAGGATAAAGCACAAGGACGCAGAGATTGTCCCCCTTTCAGATGCACCACAATGGGGCTCCATAAGGAGGCCCTCACCCCGCTCTCTTTTTTAACTTCTCTTTTTGCAATTCAACACTATACAACTTACTTAAAGAAAGACAGACGGAGCCTGGAAGCAGTTTAATGCATTTATTAAGACTCCAGCAGACACAAGCTTGGCAAAACTATTCTCTTTTGATCAGAGTAATTCCTTATTCTGTGGGAGGCAAAAAGCTCTTTCTGTCAGTAATGATTCCCAATATGGCTTCCCTTTAGAAAGTGGGAGAAAACTGAAATAGGAGCTCACAGACTGGATGTAATGTTGCTATATTTGAATGAAGAAACCACACATTTTACATGTAAATAAGCGCCAACATTTAACCAGAGTGGCTCCCTGCATAACTTCCCCAACCTTATTTCCCTAAACATATGGGAATAGTCAAACACGGTTAAAGTTCAGAAGGAGGATGACTTTGATCCTTTTATGACACTTTCTTCTTTAAGATCTTAGAAATGCAGCTATTTTTACAAAACCACGTCACAATACTTTCCTTCATTATGAAACCGTGTACATTCAATAATATCTTTATTCACTTACTAGTTATCCCTTACTTGTTTTCCCTTACTAGGTCCAAAAAATGATTTAGTATTCAATAACTGATTTGGATTAGAAGGAAGGGGGAGTGTTGGTGACTCAATGGTTTTGTTTAACTGCAAGTTTGTTTAAGTCTGGAGTGGGTGGTCCAGTGGGAACCGGGCTCATGTCTGCCCCCTGGTACTGGCCTGTAAACAGGTCTGTGGACAAGCAGAAGAAAAATTGTTAGGATGCCACACATGTTTTGATAAAGTTTGAGCCCAGTCTGCCTTGTCCAAACTTTACTATGACAAATTACTCCAAAGAGTCTTAATTTAGTAGGTGGTTCGTTTTACATCATAAATGATATGAAGGCTCATTTTTAGTTGTTTTCTGTATATTTTATACTCGGCAATAATGTGAAGGCCAAACTCATTAATTATCCGTTTCGGATTGAACATTTTCCAGCGTCTTTGCACAAAGTTGCAGATGTTTTCTCCTTCTTCTCGCCCGTGTTAGTGCTTTCCCCGCGCACTTTCCTGCTGTAATGTCTATATTGTCATTTTGGAGATCTGTGCGCGTCAACCTGACCGCCTAAGACTGAAACGACGACAAAACCAGCAGCGCTTCAGTCAGAAACATTTATTCGCCAGATCTCTTCCCGCAATTCCCAAATATATAAATAAACAACAACAACAACAACAACTATTCACAAGGCGTGCTGCGCACTGTGCAGACTGAACGTGTTCGCGTGCGTGTGGCCGATGAAGTTGAAGTAGTGGTGATCGAGTCCCTGCACCGGTGCCAGGTATCCGCCGTGCGGCTGCGTGTGCGCGGACAGCGGCACCGCCGGGTACGAGACGCCCGGGCTGCGCGCCGAGCCGTGCCAGGGAAAGTGTCCCGGCGGACTCTGCTGGTACACGGAGTCCGAGGGACTGTGGCTTTGGTGCTCCGGAGAGGAGAGCAGCTGGCTGAGGTAGTCGGACGGTTCTGGCATCGAGCCCACGGGGCCGAACACGGGCTCGGTGACCGCGCGGGACTTGGACTGTAAGAAGGCGATGATCCGCGCGTACTTGATGTCTTTGGTTTCAGCCCTGTCCTCCGTGGTCAGGTAGTGCACCAGGTTCTTCATACATTCGTGGTAACCGTAGTGGAAGTAGTTCGCGAACTCGGCCAGCAGTTCGCCTGGAACGGATGACAGGAAGCAGCGGTTACATCCCAGCCGCGAGTCTGACGCAGCGTCCGGCGTCGGTGCGCGAAGCTGGACTTTCGGCACAATGTGTTAATACAAGTGAGGCTAAAGCAAACATTTCATGGATGCACGAATGACTCGCACGTGCACTTAATCAGCGTTGCAGAAAATGTCACGCGGTTTATGGACAGAAATGTGGGCTCGCGACGCGCAAAGTGCGCGAGAGTTCTGCGGCACGTTCGCTCACCTTTGTCTCTCCCGCGGGGGAAATCCGCAGAGTGCAGGGCTCGCAGGTACTGGACCGTCATCTCCAAGATCTCAGCCTTCTCCAGTTTTCCAGAGTTCTGCCGAAACATGTATAACAAATATTACACCGCCGGGTTATTTGATAAACATCTTGCCAAATTATAGGCAGAATATACAGAATACACGTTCCGCACGTTACAGTACCTGTTTTGCCAGCGCCATTGGTACCGTTTTTCCCAACTCGTTAAGGCAGCGATTGATGCGGTCCCGTCTCCGCTTCTCGATGACTTTGTGAGAGATGGGAGTTCTCTGCAGACACAGAGGGGGGGGGGGGCAACATGACGCCGTTAATTTACAGATATTCTGTCGGACAGAGACACGAAGATAAAACAGGCAGGAAGGAAAATAAATCAGATGAACGCTGCGACGGAATGTTGTGGACGCTTTGATGATAATGATGATGAGGAGGAGGAGGAGGAGGATGAAGAGGAGGAGGAGGAGGAGGTCTGTAGCTGCGAGCCGCGCGCGGTGCTGCTCCATGAGCGCGCGGCTCCGGGCACCTTCTAGAGCTTTAAGGCGCCGTTGGAAACGTTTCGACCCTCTTTTAGCAAATGTCGCACATTAACGTGTCGCTGTGAGCCAATGAGTTGCAGCATTAATTGCCAAATATTCCGTAACTGCCAGATGGGCATGTTTGAAATCAGCAGCGCGCCGTAGTTTTCCTGGGACTCACAGATCCCTCCCCCCCCCCCCCCACACACACTAGCATGAACGTTACTCCAAGTTGTACTTAAACAGTGTTCGGTGTAAGTTTGGAACTACGACGTTCCGCAGAGCAACTCAAAGGTGTTAAAAGTGCCGCGCTGCCAAAACAGCTCAGTCCTCGTGACGCAGCGCGCGCACGGAGCGCGTACCTTCCTGTCCTTCATCTTAGACGCCATCGACGACTTTCTGACGAACTTGTAAAAAAAAGAAAGCAGTTCAGCTGGACGTTGGAGAGACGTGTCGCTCTGGCAGGTGATGAAGCAGACTGGGCTTCGAGGGGAAAGCCGGTCCTTATAAAGGGATCATCCAGGGGACTCTGGCATTCACGGTGTAAATTATTCCGCGGGATTAGAGCCGTGCATTTGGGCAAATGTGTGCTCTTGGGATCAGTTAAAGAAATAGTAGAAATCTAAAGCCACGGGCTGGCAGGGGGGCAAACCTTGCTTTGTTAATCCACGTGGCTGTTCAAAAGACACGTGATTGCGTTCGGAATATTATTTGCATAGTAACAACCCAGGCGGGAAATAAGAAGTGATCCGGCGGGGCGCGCTGTGCGCACCGCAGACAAAGAGCCCCTCTTTCTTCCAGCTCGCGTTTCTCACACGATCGCCTGTTTACAAATCCCAGCAAGCGATCTTAACTCTCACCCGAGCCCGGTTCGAGTTTTAAGGCCTGTCCAGTATCATTAGAGTAATTAAGTAAGCCTTTAATAGGCTGTTCCGCCGAGTTCAGGGGAGAGCTTTTGGAGACGGAGTCCCCCCCCCCCCTCTCCCGTTTGTTCTCGGCGCTTCTCACACGACTTGGTGACACGTCCATCTTTTATGAGCGACGGCAAGCTTTTTGTGCACGTCCTTCGTCTCGTCGGCCTCCTCGGCAGGTGCGCGGTCGGCCCTGGCACACGAGCGGCGTCTGCGTCGAGGCCAGCGTCTCCAGCGGCCTCCGGCACACGAGGGTTACCCACCGCTGGAGAGGCTCAATTTGTATCCTATTATCCTATACGAAGATGTCCATTCAGTCGAGTGAATAGTTGCATTGGCCTAAATTTTAATAATGCTGTGAAAGAAAGGGAGAAATAAAGAAGAATGCAGCTGGTGTGGACGCGCATTAGTCCGTCACCTGCGGGACGGGCAGCCCGGAGACCCCCTATTCATTTGCCTAATTTCGGTCAACTTAACAAACTTTGGGGGAAATTATACTGCCATTGTTGTGAAGGGTGAAGCTTTCTGATCGAATTAACAGCGTGTTTTGATCCGGTAAATGTCATTAGAAAGAAAGAAACAATCGCGTTTAAAGGGGCCTGGGTAATGCGCCAAGTGGAGACGCCAAAGCGCAAACTGCACAAAGGGCGCTGGTAAATGCCACAGGGGGACTTTTGTACCCTCACATTGCTCAAGTTTCTCTCCCCCCCCCTCCAGACAAAGGGCATTATTTTATACTTGAATACATTTCATACAACAATTGGCTGTTTTCTTCAAACATATTTTCGCAGCAAGGTTGACAACAGGTTTATTGTGTGCGCTCAGACTGCTCTCATGCGCCAAAACGCTTTGCTCCGATTCTTCTTCTTCCCCCCCCCCCAACTGAGAACGTTTTGAAATCTCGAATCTTTCTCCGTGCTTGGATATATTTTGACCCCGTGAGCGTATATGTCGAAGAATAAAAAAGCCCGCGGAGGCCGAGGAAGAAAGGCTCACAAGACATCTGAAGCGTTTGGAGAGTTTTTGGAGCACCATGGAGAGAGAGGCGCGAGCGAGCGGGACGGGGGCATAAAATCCAATTACTTGACTGTGCAGTTTTAACACTTTTTTATGTGTTTGTCCATTGAAATATGGAGGGACTTGTGTGCTGTTGCTTTTTTTTTTTCTCCAACAGCTGAATTAAACACTGCGGACCGTCTTCGGAGCGCCAACTGCGTTGCGTCGGTGCGAAGCCAAATGCGGCTCAAGTGAAAGTTGTATTTCCGTGTCAAAATGTGCTGTTAAATGGTCTGACAACTGTGTGATTTTATAAATAAACGTTTGATGTATTTATATTTATAAGCTCTTCTCAGTAAAATACGTGTCAAGTCACATATTTATTCTATATTTTTATTCTTATTTTTTTGGCAACCACTATGAAATGGTAGCGTTATTGCTGTGATTTAGAAACGGCTTGTTGTTTTTTGGAGTAGTTGTTATATATAAAATGTTACATTACGAGTTATTCAGAATGGTTGCAATCGTTGCATGTCTTTGTCGTGCATGTTTTGATTGCATTGGCCTAATTGGCACTTAGAGGCACTAATGTGCCGAATATGGTAGAATATTAAAAAGTATAATGGGTCACTGCCATATATACTCAAGATGAAAAGAACTACAGTAGTTTATAGATTTTAAAAGGAAACCCACAGCATAACCACAAAGAAAATCACTGTAGTAACAATAAGATACAGGAAATACAGAGACTTTAAGGATTAGGCTTCGCTGATATGAGACCATATAGAAATACTGTGGATAACCGGTATTTTTCCCTTTTTGTATTTCCTGCAGATAGACCTGCTGTCCACAGCACTTTTACGCGTTTCTCTCTCTGTTACACATTGCTGCACACTCAGACTGGTCCTCTTATTAGTGCGAGGTGTCACTTTGGACTTTAGTTTATGGAAAATATGTGAACGTATTAGAAACGTATAAATAAGTAAATGTATCGGCTGTTTTCCATGCAGCCCAGCATCATAAAACAATATTTAAATGATTTAGATCCGTCACATATGAGGTAGAAATTTAGTGAAATCAATCACGTGACAGCAGCGAGACCTGAGCACACAGCAGACCACCAGATTGTCCTTAATTAGATATTTTAGATATTTAGCAAATATTTGCAGCCCTAATAGAATTATACTGTAACTCACAATACCTATTGTATGCAGCCAAATCCTGCATCCAATACGGAAGCTCTTGTTTCTGCATGAAAAAACAAACAAACAAACAAAGAAAACTTATTGGCCTATTGCAAGTCACCCTCCCCCCCCCTCCCACACACACACACACACACACACACACACACCCTCCCTCCCTCCCTAATGAGAAATAATTCCTCTGCATGCAGCCATAGAATAAACGGTGTGTCTGCCCAGATAATGTGTCTATGTTTCGTCTTTTACACCGGTCCCATTACAGGAAAACATGAACAAGCCTCCAGCCGAGCCTAATTTGTGACAGCAGCTCAGTGTGCAGCAGCGGTCTGTGTGGACTCTGTGCATGTTGTCAGGCGCTGCGCTCTGACCCGTGGTGACCTCTGAGGGTCCCGGACACAATCCTTTAGCTTGGTGCGCCACCCTCAGCCTGAACTGCAGCAGTTCACACGGTCCCCATTGAGCCCGTGGACATGATCTAAGCTGAGTTCAGACTACATGGTTCAGCAGCTACAGGCGCCTTTGATAAACAAATACAGCTGCAATAGAGGCTCAAGTTTTACTCTTTAAGTCTTGGGAGGAAAAAGTATAGTGCATTCCAGTAATATTACAGTAGGCCCATCATAGTGATTGTGCAGAAAGTATATCTATTATACGTCTCTATACCATTTAATATCACTGTGATTTTATATCTGTGGAGATGGAAAAAAGGAACAATATGAATTCACATTCTATCACCCTTTTCAATATGAAACCCCAAAAACGTTTCTTAAAACTCACCATTTTATGACTCCTGATAATCTCATGTTAATCAGGGTATTTACAATACTGCAATTTGTCTGAAAGGATTTAAGTTCTTTAAAAATGCGTTTATTAATAAAATGCTGGACCTATAAAGCTCTAATAGGCTATCATCTCTTTCTAAAGCGCAGAACTGCTCCCTCCGGTGGTGTACTTTGGAATCTTCAGCTGCCTGTTCACTAGAAGATATTTTGGAGGCTAAGGAGCCACAGTGAGAAGTGAGACTTGTTATAGTTTTATACAAACAAACTTCACCAAACCGTTACCTCCCTTAAATCTATAAATTATACTAAATGTATTATTAATGTTACAGGAATACTTATGCAGATATTAGAGCATGAATCAGAGCTGTCAGACACCCAAAAGTATCTCTTATCAGGGAAACTCCATTCAGTAATATCATATCATTGATAAATCATTTGATCACTACAAACTGAGAATCTGAAGTTTTATTAATTACCGGTTTACCTAAAAAGGTTAAATAGATAGAATAATACTGGTCCGTTTTTGTGTCACACACATTTTAGGAAATTATTTTGAAAAAATTATTTTTAAGCTGTAGCCTGCTCTAAAGGCTACAGCTCAGAATAATCATGGTCTAAATTCAAAACAGACTTCATTTGAAAGGGAAAAACAAGCTGACTAAACAACCGTGTCAGTACTTTGTTTCCATTTTCCATATATTTAGTGGCAGATCACATAGTCCAGTTATGTCCAGGAAATTAGAAACGCCCTCTCCATGCAGCCAGGAATACAGTTCTGATATCGAAATACTGAATCCTTTATTAATTTTGTTGGCCAAATTCAAAGTAGGTCTACATACTCATAAAATACTAGAATCAACCTAAATTCTCTAAATACCCACCATGTGCGGGGTTTTTTTAACTGTACAATATAACTGCCCCTGGATTCCTAAAAACAAAAACTCGTCTTCCGTGTCCCGAGTTGTGGCTACTGCCCTGTTGGGTTGTTTTGTAAGTAAAATCTGAACCTGCAAAGCAACTATGAGCATTAGATTAATAAAAAATGCAAACCGATAATTGTCATATGACATGTTGACCTGTCTATATGTTTTTTTATCCTTTTTATTCTGGTGCTGTGATGCTTTAATCAGAGGCTTTAGACCTGGAAATAGATATATGTAGCTGTGGCCTCTCTGTGTTGCCCAGTACTTCCTTTGTATTATTAATGATCTTTTATTGGGATTATGCTCATATGAGAGTTTGTACTCTGTTGCTGATGGGTTTACTTTGCTTACCATGTGGATGTCTTACATGGGTCTCTGCAGTGAGTGCAGTTTGTATATTACGACTCATTATGGTAAACCTAGTTAAACAGTCACATGTAGTCTGCATTAATCTGACTGTAGACTATTAATAGTTAATGTCAGTCTAGATGAAAATGTGTGTCAAGTAAATCTGAATGTTTTTTGTTTTTTTTACAATAAAGGGTAAAAGTAAAAAGGAAAACGTGACAAAACATGACTACAGATGTTTGTATCAGAGCTGGGGTTTTTTTTTTCTTCTTTCCACTCCCATTAATCAGCTCACGGCCCCTCAGATTTATCTTGTGACCCTATTGAGGGGCCTGACCTCTAGGTTGGGAACCACTGGACTAAACAACCTAACGGTGGTGGAAGAAGAAAAAGTAGCAATACCACAATGTAGAAATACTCCTCCTGCAATTCATAATGTAACTTAAGTAAAAGTACAGAAGTATTAGAAGTAAATTGTAGTTAAAGTGCCAAAAGTAAAAGTACTAATTAAAAAAAAAAATTATATTAAATTACTGGATCATAATAATTGATGTATTCATGTGTCCATCACTTCAATGTTGCAGCTGGTAAAGAGTTTAGCTCATTTTACTTTCTTTAAAGAGCCTACTGCTGGGTATCTTGTGAATCCCCGCCCTGGAAACATATAACCTTTAATAATACATGCATAATGTATTTGTTGTTTACATTTTGTGTTATTAATCTGAATCTGCAAAGTAGCTAAAGCTGCCAAATAAACGCAGTGGCATATAAAGTAAAATATTGGCCTCTGGAGTGTAGTGGAGTAGAAGCATAAAGTAGCATAAAATGGAAATACTCAAGTAAAGTGCAGGTATTCCTCCACTGCTCTACTTGTTAGGCTACCTTTCACCAGCACGCTCCGGATATAACGCACATGTTGTGTGTTATATATACTGTGGTATATTATTTGTACAGCCACATTTGACCAATGGCAGCCCGCCTCTCAAACTTTGGGCACAGCGACACTTGTGGCCGCCTCGGATTGGCTGAGAGCTGCACCAGCTGAACACAGCGTCGAGCCGCTGCCGCTGCCGCTGCTGCTGTTGCCTGGTTCAATAATCCGGATCGAGCCTCCGGACCCGCAGCCGATCACAGGTTAGTGGAAACGCGCCCACCTGCCGCCCCGAGTATGCAAACGTGGACTAGCGTCGACTGGCTCAGGCGTCATTTACAGACGTTTGTTACAAGCGCGATGCTTTCGCGAGCCCTCGGGAAAAACAAAGAAGCCGCTCATCGCTTATTGTTTCCTTAAACTAGACCAGAGTCGAGCCACGTTTTGTGTCCTTTCTCCACATCATCATAACTCCATTTTCGTTTATCTCGCAGCCTAATGTCTCACAGTCGACTGTATGTTCAGTGGACATTTGCGTCTTTAATCAGAAGCGCGTTGCTGCTCTCTGTTATCTCTCGGCGTCGCTGAGAAGCCCGAGTTTGTGCGAAGTTTATCTTATTTAAAAATGAGATGATACCAGACGTGGACACGTTGCATCAGGGGCTGATCGGACACCGTGTGTGAAGTGAAACTTTGTTTTGGAACGTTTTGTCTAAACCCGCCTTGTATGTATGTGACCGCACCACTGATGGTTAGTTAACACGAAAACATTACAACTGGCGTAAAATAAGAACGTCACCATTATCCAGATCGGGCAGCGGCATATTCCCGCCATGTAAAGTTATTTCAGCGTGTGTGTCTGACCTGGTTACCTCAAACCAGTCCCCCTTTGCACACTTGCATGAGGAAGTCAGAGTGGCACATTGAGGAGGAGACGTTTTGCAAGTGGTTTTTCAGGTTTTTCAGGCCGACTCCCAGTTAGTTTAATTTATTTGCATGCTGTGTTCAATTCTATTGGCAAACTCTTGCAACTTGCAGAATCCATCACAGCGAACCTGACGTTTGAATTCGTCTCATTTTAGGCAAGGTTACATTATCATTCTGAAGTATTTTAGTGTAGACTTTTCAAATTAATCTGCATTATAGTCTGACCAGGACTAGATTTAAAAAGAGAAAGAAAAAGATACAATACAATAGTGAGGGGGTATGTGCAAGACTAGATAGTTTTGAAGTGGGAGAGGTTGCTGGTTCAAATCTTTCCTCAGCGTTACTTAGCATAGAAACAGGAGACTCTCCCGGCCGATGTAACAGTCCTGTAAGTTTATGTTATGGCCACCAGTTTTAATTATTTCAACCTCCTTTCTGAGAAGTCATGTTTTGCCATTAATTTGGGCATTGCAGGTCTGAATACTACAATACCCATGAGCCTCGGCTGCCGTTGCCATGGAGAAGCCAGAGACACGAATCGGAGCGGTAGCGAATTCAAAACGGCTTCGTCGTTGCAGTTGAGAACAAAACGCTGTTTAAAAACTGACCTGATTTAAGCTGCAGGTTGTGTTTTTCAGGTTGATCAACAAAGTCACTTCCGCCTGCCGTTTGCATGTAACAGAATTTTAAGCTCAGTGATTGGATGGACGCTTCTTGCTGAAATGCACCTTGGGAGTCGTAGTTAACGTCTTTGACTTATGGGAAATGGTGTTTGCTAAAGGCCACTAAAAATAAAAAACGGTATTGGATTGTTTAAAAAAAAACCCCCAAAACTCCAGTCCTTTTCAAGACATGTGACCAGGCTGTTTCCCCCTGTTTCGAGTTTTCATGCTAAGCTAAGATAACTCTCTGCTGGCTGTTGCTTCTTATTATTATATGTATATTTTACACACACGTGAGTGGTATCAGTCTTCACTGAACTCTGAGCAAAAAAGAAAGTAACCCAAATTGTTGCACTCTTCCTTTTAAAAAAGTAAACTCGGTGAACAAACTATTAGATTTAACAGAAAATAAATGACAGGAAATGAGGGGGGGGCAGATGGGGAATGACGTGCAACAAAGGACTGCGGCGTCCGTATCTTGAGCACATCTCTGCTGCAATTTCTTGTTACTTGAATCAGCACTTAAACTGGGTTACTACACAAAGCTAATGTAACTGATAATAAATGCAGACTGGGATGCTCAAGCAGGTTCCTGCTAATTATTAATAAATAAATAGAAACAAATGGCTGCCCGAACAGTAGGAAAAGTACATTCAGAAATCTCAAACTCATTTGCACTTGATCAACAAAAATGTAAAGTATACATTATTTGTAGTTAACTTGTACACACAAGTGGTCCTTTTTTTTTTTTACATACATTAGAGCGACAGCCGTTGTTCAGATCAGAGGTTGAACTGTTTCTGTTATTTCTTCTTAAAGCCGAGTCAGACAACAGGAGCGTGCGGACTGGAAGTGACTGTCAGATGGTGTGTTGGTGCTGAATATCGGTACACCTTTTTTTTTCAGTGAGCGGTGCAGTTCAGGAGTGTGCATGGTGCTGAAGTACGCATCTTATGGGAAACCTCCTGCAACAGGAATCTTTGGAATGTTGCTTGAGTGAGAGTTTGTCGGGGTTTTTTTCTCCCTGTTTTAATAAGATATTTGGAAGAATAGGTAATGCTTTTGAGGCCATGCTGTGCAGCCACATGAGCAGTTACACTACAGACGTGGGATGATAGTGAAGTGCAGACTCTATCATGTGTTTTTGCCCTTGAGTACAGTAGCAGCTTTCATTACAGCAAACGGGACATTTTTGGTTTTGTGATTCAGTCTTACTGTCTGTCGTCACTCTGCTTGGGTAATTTGAGAACACCAGCATCAGCCTGTCTGCTTGTTTTGGGGTTGATAGCTGATGTTTACACAACAGTCAAGACTGGCTGTGACATATGGGCCTTTTTTTTTAAAGCAGGAATTTCAGCCCAGGGCAGGATTTAGAAATGCCATCCCAACTTCTCATGATTTCACCGGCTGACTAAATTGAATTTTTAAGGAATCATGTGAAAGCAGCAAGTTGTGTATCTGTCTTAACAAATTAGCCTCAAATCATCATGCATTTGCGTGGAGCATTAACAGAAGAATGAATGGCTGTTTCTCCCAAAGGATTTTCCAGTGGAACTTCTTGGAAAATATCTAAAATATCTAAAAGTCATTTAAAAGAAATCATCCCATTTCAAAAGTAATTCCCCCCGGACAGTATGATGATGGAATGCTGGCTTCATATCTCGAAATATTTCATCCAGGTGACAGTGTAGTCCTGCTCCATTCTACATTTATTGATTACCATGTCTGTTTTTAGATGCTGATAGTTTATGGGGGTAACACCAAAAGTACCTCTTCTTTTTATCTAGCATTGCTAATGAAAAATAATATCTTTGCACACCCGTGACAGGCACATTGTAGGTAGAGCTAAAATGATTAGTCAATTTATGTATTATCTGATCAAAAGAATAATAACCGCCAACTATTTTGATAATTGCTTAAGTCATAAAAGTGCCCAACGTTCCCTCATTTGTGAGGATTTGCTGCTGACCTTTGCATTACGTGAAAGTAAACCGAACATTTTGGGGTTTTGGACTGTTGCTGGACAAATCGAGCAAGAAGACATGTGATTGTGGCATTTTAAACTATTTTGTTATATACATTTTATAGACTATAAACGACTAAATCATTGATCAAGAAAGTAATTGTCAGATTTATCTCTAATAAAAACTACGTTCAGCCTAGTTTTAGAGCAGCTGAACATTTTAAATAAAAGAGTGGAAAAACTAGCAGTAAGCAAAGTGTGCTGGAGTTGTTCATTTTTATTCAAAGTCAGTAAAACACCTCAGAGGCAGAATAAATGACATAGTAGCGCTGTGGAGCAATGTTTGTACGAGTGGCTCCTCACTCACTGTTGTTCACGTGCCTGAGGACGTGATGCATATTCCTGCTGATGGTTTCACGCTATTTTTCTGATGGCCAGTTGGTGATGACGTGTAAAGAAGTGTAGCATTGCACCCACAAATACAGTTTGTTAAAATGTAAAAAAAAAAAAAAAAGCGTTGCTAATATTTTGAGGAAGCAATGCGTTTGGCACATTTGTAAGGATACATATAATGTGTGTTTTTGTGGCAATTTATCTAAACAAAATGTTTGTTAGCAAGAAAACTCCAAAGTTTTCTTTGACCTGCAGTATTAGAGGTTATGTGTCCTGATGCTGTGCTGGTAGCTGTTGACGGGTGCGTGACCTTTGTTCCACTTTACAAATCCCATCCTCCACCCTCCCTTCCCCGTATATTTCTCCACTGGGTGACCGTGTGACTGGTAGTGTGCGGTTTCATCAGGGAGGTCGGGACCTGCTGTCTTGAGCCTGGTTGTCTTGTGCAAGGTCAGCCTTTGGGTCCTAAAACCAGGGTTAAATGTGACTGGAGGAGGATGGGCACGAGTCGGGCAGAGGGTTTTAAGCTGATGAAAGAAGTCAGACTGCACTCACACTCCAGCAGCAATCACCATATTTCTCTGTGACTTGTTGCTGCATGTCAGCCGGGCCTGCAACATTCACCACATAATAGGCGCTGGGAGGGTTCACACTGTCTATTCCTGTTCCCCTTTACAACTTGCCTTTAGGGTGCTGCTCATCCACTGTACTAACTGAGAAAAAGTGGGGTTTCAGTTGCCTTGGAGCATCCTCATACACAAGAATATATTGACTCTTCTTTCTATCTAGATGACGTCCCTCTGGGCGCGCTGTACTGTTAGTAAAACTGTTGAACTAACAACATGAGGTAATGGCAGCTGGTCTGAAGCAGATCCAACAACAAGATCCAATCAGTCAATAACCCGTGACTTTCAGATGTCAACATCTTGCATTTTTGAGAACCGAATCGATAGTGAACCACTGTATGTGCTTCTTCTACAACTCACTTAGCTGTATACACCTTTTGAAGAATGTGAAGGCTCAGACGGAAGCAGGTTGTAATGTGTCTGGGTTGTTTTTCTCTTTCCTGCTCTGAGTTTCATATAAGAAGTCGCTGTCTGAACACGTTTGGTTTCAGAATTAAAAGAAAAAGTGCTCTTGTCCTTCCTCTTTAGTGAGCTATATTAGGCAGAAAATCTGTAACAGACAATCATTGACTTACAACCAGCATGAGGAGGAGCCATTGATTAACAGATCACCATGACAACAGGGCTGCAGCTAATGATTATTTTTAGCCATTAATCTAAAAAGAAATTTGCTCGGTTTCTCACTTTTAATGAGATCCTTTGTAACATCATAACAAAATACTTTTATGTTCCCGTGACATTTCCTTCACGCTACATAGCAACATTTTCATCTTACAAGAAACCTTTCTTGCTATAACATGATAAACCATGAAACGTTCTCGTTATTATGCAGAATATCGTTAAAACATGACACGTTATAAGATGGTACGTTTTTAGCAAACCTCCCATTTGTTGTTTCAGTTACAAAAACGTCAGGTCTGAGGACCCTGTAGCCTACTGACATTCACTGGTTAATATGGTTTGATCAGCGTTTATTTCATGTTTGGGCAGAGACGCGGGCAGAGTACCATCCAATCCATCGTTTATACCTGCTGATCCTCTGCAGGTTATAGTCCAAAACCCTGCCCTCCCTAGACAATGTTGCTATGCCTTTCAAGCTGTCCGTCCTTGCCCGTCACATGCAGTTTAAATGATTTACCACTTGACGTTCTTGGTAATTTTTGAAACGATGCCTCCATGTTTTTAAACAGAGTTCGACAAAAAGCCACTTCCACCCGGCGACTAAATGACGAACGTCTGGCAGATTAGCTATAAAGTAATTAAGTTCACGTTACATCCACGAGTTGGTTGAAAACACTCTTTCTGGTCTAATGTTTCCAGCTGACTCGTTTTAAAATGAGAATCCTTGATGGCTGTATGCATGACATTGTGCTAAAAGACTGAGGCTAAAGCTAAATGTCCCAGGAAACCGCAGTGTTCTTATGATTGCGTCTTAAATTAGAGCAGACCAACCCACTGTTAAGTGTATTTATTACATTTCTGCACTTGTGATCTTGGTTTTAAAAGGTCTTACAAACTCTTTAAATACCAACCACCTCTTACTACAGCCCTAATAATCCACTAAGTGTTTCAGCTGATGTATAAAATGAACACCGATTCATGTAGCAGCAGAGGGAACGCCGGTTCTGAGAATTGGAAGCGACCATCTTGTCAAAATGGGATTAAGTGTAGTTTGTTTAAAGGCTCCTAATGTGTTAATCCTCCAGTGATAAGGTTGTAATAATGATCTTAAATCATTTGACCTGACGCTCGACACCCAAGCTGGCGAGCTGCTTGGCGTCACGCTGCCTTTTGGTTTTCAGATGTCCGTTCTCTGCATGCCATCCCACAAAGAGGTACATTTTATGAGGAAATCTAGTGTGACTGACCCAACCATGTGGGGGTTTTTGTAACTTCCTGGCTGTGGTTTTGGGCGACTGTTGCAAAATTACAGCTGTAGTCTGCTCTCAAACTGCAGGCTGCCACCAACTGATGTTCTGTTATGTGTCAAATGAACCAGCTGCCCTCCCTCCCCTCATGCACTTGGGTGTGGGGTGACTGTGAAGCTGGCTCTGCCATTGGCTTGTCATCCTCCCAGGCCAAGTATGGAGAGTAGAGGTGGTCGAGGGGGGTGTTGGAGGACCTTTTGCCTTCAACAACTCTCAGCCAAGCAGGACACCAGTGACATTTGGCCACCTGACAGACAGGCGCACTGATGGTGTAAAGCTGCAACTAACCCCTTTTTAAATTTTTTTTAATTTATTTATTTATTTCTGGGTCAACCCGATTATTGCTTAATCTATTAATTACTCTTTTGATTCATTATTTAGTTTGTAAAATCAAGACAATAAAACAGATGTTTCCAGAGGCCAAGTCATGTGTCAACACTGCAAATGTTGCAGTGCTGAAATGATTAATCGATTAATCGATCGACAGAAGATTTTTTTGATAATTGATTATTTGTTTCAGTAATTTTCAAGCAGAAATAGTGACAGTGCTACACGTTCTCAGGCTCCATTTTCTCGACTGGCAGGGTTTGCTGCTTCTCTTTGTCATATATAACAGTAAACTGAATACCATTTTGGACTTTTGAAGACATTTGAAGACTTCATGTTGGGCCCTGCCGAAGTTGTGATTTTCTTAAAAAAAAAGATTACAAATTGTATAGGCCAAGATAAAAACAAAATATCGGCAGATTAATCGATAATGAAAATGAACTTTAGTTGCAGCTTTCAAATTTTGTTTACCAGAGAAACGCAAGGAAATCCCAATATTATAACTAAACAGTTTGTAATTTGATAAATCAGTTAAATGATTAAAACAAAAATGAATCCGTGGCTATATTTCTGTTTCGTACATTAGGAGTGGGCGATATCATTGTACACATTTGTCTATCGTCAGAGATACCAGTTAATGCCACGGTATCAATCCCTTTAATATCTCTGGGTGTATTGGGCCAAATCAATGAGCAGGACTGCTGTAAGGTAAACGTGGATCAAAGTGATGAAATAACTTGATTTGCCATGTATTTAATTTGTTGAATTTATCAAACGTCACGTTACTGTCTGGTTGTTGTAAACTGTCTAAATTGCTACATATATAAATTTCATGACATAAACTTGCTACTTTTATTATATTGTATGAATCTACTTACAATATGGGCAAAATATAAATTTTCGACATATTCCACACTTTTCAAATGTCTCAGTTTACAATGTGGGAATTTTAGGTTTAGATCACTTCAGCTGTGGTTAATTAACTGGATTTTCCATCCTAGACTCCAAAGCATCTGGACATATCCTCAGGTTTGTGTGTGTCAGTTTAGTCAATGTCAGTCCTGATATCGGTACAAAATAGGGGAATTTGTCAACATATCTATTACGTAGAATACACAGACCTTCTTGTAATTCTTTGTTCGACAAGTTTCATCAGTTTGGACGCTTGGCAACACAAGATTTGCACACACTGTGTCCAGATAATGTGTGATAAGATATTAGCCGTGCGGTGCTGAATACACAACTGAAAAATGCTGAAATCACTCATATGAGCGCTCGCTTCATTCTGAATCCATCTGATTTGAATTAAACCAATTTTTACACATGCACTCCTGATAGCCACTTGTTAAATCACTTTGATGCGTTTGACAAGGACAAAAAGTTCATGATGGTAGATGTGTTTGGAGGGAAAAGAAAACCTCCTATGGGTTTAAACCAACCTCCTACTTAAATTGCTCTCCAGTGAGTGGCCAGCAGTGCCTCATGTGTCTGTGTTGCTGTTTAAAAGGGGCGTGTTTCTGCTATTCATAGTTGTGAGAACCTCAGAGGTCTATTAGAGGTCAGTGCGAGTCCTTCTAATAGCAACTGCTGCAGCAAAGGGCCTTTCAGATAACTATAAGTCTCTGCCTCTGGACACAGTCTCTACCTTTCTTCAAATACACACTGTGGGACTGTGAGTATAGAGATTTATTATAACTTAATTTGTCAATCAATACTGAATGTTTTTTTGGAAAATTAATTTGTTTTCATATTTGAATCTTAAAATTTAAGGCAATTTATCATTGATCTCTTTTTGATCTTTCAACACATTCAACAATTGAATGTGCTTAAGTTGCCATTAACAGTCAGTTAAGGAAAAGTAGCTTTTCTACCAATTACTTTTGTCCCAATTGGTGCTGGTCCCATTTGTCATGGGCTCTGCATTTAATAATAGAAGTAGGTGAGAAGTCAATTGTTACCTCTGTGGTGCGTGTTCACTTGTTCGACTTTCACAGACTAATCTAGAGGTCAAATGAGTTAAACATTATGTACATAAAGCTGCCCAATACATAATATGTTGAAAGACTGACTAATTATTGTATTTCCATACTCTGACGTAATATACATGCATACTCTGTAATAATTGAAAAGTAATTGTTGGTTAGATTGGCTGGTGAGTTTACATGGGTCTTTCTTCCTGCGTCTCATCTAATTAGCATTCATTTTACATTAACATGTAATTTGAAGGCACAGACGGTTGTGGCTATCATTTGACTGTGATATTCAAAGTTTTGTGGAGCTGCCATACACCCAGGACTTTGAAGATTTCAGCCCAGTGAGTCCATTTCTAAAACATCCAGACCAGAAAGCCCCACTCCCCTTCAGACATAAGTAGTGCAGCGTTCAGTGTAGTGTGAACAGCGGCTGTGGTCGTGTCTTTATCTCCGTGGAGGCTTGTGATCTGAACATGTGTGTGGAGTCAAATTTCCTTCCTGTGTCTCTACTTCCAAGTGCACAGCTGCCGAATAGGATAGCACATCTTCCTTTTTGTATACAGCATTTACATATGGAAGTGCAGAACAATAAATGGCAAACATACTTGTTGTTGAGCGGCACATTTCTCGACCGTTTTGAGATTACGTTAGAGGATTGTCTTTGAAAGAAATCTTTTTTTATTTTTTTTTTATTTTATGGGCAGATATTCGAGATCTTGTAAAACAGAGGGTGTCATCAATAAAAATGTTATTTTCTTATCAAGACCCAAAATTTCTGGTTGGTCTTGTAAACAACACATTATTGCCTGTATTTAGTTTTGTAATGAATGATGTGATACACTCAATGATCATCTTTATATGTAGATCACTCATTCACTGGCCTAGATTTTATAGATTACTTTTAAAGGAGGGCGTAAAACAAGAATAGCGGAACATGGAATGAGATGATGAAGAGATTCCCTGGAAAAAGGAAAATAAATTAATCATATGTATCAAAATTAACATCAGAAGAAATTCACGTGTTTCTGACCAATTTGTATTGAAGGACATTGTGTTGAGCTCTTTAAAACTAAGCTTTAGTTTAGGAAACTATTGTTATGTAAAATAATTGAGACATTAAGCACACAGATATTACAGATACGCTGAAGTGGTAGTTCATCACTGAATCACAGGGCTGCGCTCTGTATGATTCACTGTGGATTTACCCTTGAAGCTTTATTTTTGTTTCATGCTGTATGCTATTTTAACGTCATTGTGCCAGAAATAAGCATTCATACCTATGCTGTAATATGTTATGTAGCTTTGTCTACTGTCAAGTGCTTGACTAACGGGAGTTAGACCAGAAATGGTCACATTTAAGAACCTTAAACAAGACGATTTCTTTATTTTTTTATACTTAAAAAAATGACTTGTATCAGATGAAAATCGATTTATCAAAATAGTTGCCTAACTCATATTGCTGTGTAATAGTCTAAAACAAGAGACCCATTGATAAAAGCATGAAATACCACATCCTGTTGCGTCATCACATCCTTGTGGAACTCTGTAGGAACAGCATTGTAGACAGTTTCCTTTTGAAATCAGAAACATTTTAAATGGCACAAAATAATGAAAATAAAGTCTGTGATTACAGTCAAAATGGTTGGTAAACTGATTATCTTATGCTAAAATGAAACTGATATCGCTGAGCTTAACTGGATCTGAGACACACATGCGGAAGAAGTGCAGAATCGAGGCTAAACGTTTCCAAATGTAATGAATGTGTCTGTGTTTCCTCCAGGGTCAGTGCAGAACAGTCATGCAGGCTCAGGAAGTCCTGAGACAGCTGCGGATTCCCGAGCTGGATGATCTTCGGCAGTACCTTCGTGCCTTACCCACCAATGCACTCATGGGCATGGGTGCCTTCGCTGCCATCTCCACGTACTGGTTTGCCACTCGGCCGAAAGCCCTCGCACCACCCTGTGACCTCGGCCTGCAGTCAGTGGAAATACCAGTACGTTTTCTGTCCTTAACTGTGGTAATATCAGCTGTCCTAAATGAATTCTTGGAACACGGAAAGAAATGAAATATCATGTGTATTAGAGGGATAAGTGAAGCATGATGAAACTACTAGAATGCTAAAGAAAGCTAGACGGCAGACGTCATTCAGCAGGAATGTTAATGGGAAACTTTCCAGAAACTTTAATCACAGCTGAAGCTGGCGAAGTTCCGTAACATCCTCATTCCTTGTCACATTTAAAGTGCTAAAAAGTATATCTCTGACTAGTTACAATCGGCTGTGCTGCTAAAGTGGGCTCGATCGCTTTGTCTTTTATCATTCCACTACCAATTTCTAATAAGGCATCCTTTTTTATAAGGGTTTATTAGTTGTAATGAATCACTTTTAAATATGGCTAATAAGTTATTTACCCAAACGTAATAGAAAAATACTTGCATGCAAAAGGCAGAAATTTGTCTTTGCTTGCATGTGCAGGAATCTGCTAATAAAAAAGGGGTACATTAAAATACACAACATATCACATCTAGACGGGACACATTAAAACACATTTCCATTTAAAAACGCAACAGAAGCTACATCAAAGGAGCACCAAGTGCTCTATAATGAGGCTCAAATCAGGGTTAAGAAAGGAAAAAAGGTAGCAGGCAGGCTTCAAAAAGTGTCCATCCCTACTGAAGATATTTTGTGGCAATGGGGACAAATGACTGTTTGGGTTGCCAGGTTGTGAAATATTCCTTTGCCCACTGATCATCTTATTTACAAGTGCAGACTGGACTGAAAACCATTAATGATTTATTAACCTTAACTGCAAGATTAATGGCTTATTATACAGTGAGAAACCCACAAGTGCTTAGTAATGATTTATCAACACTTATAACAAATACAGAAGATGAGCCAAAGGAATGTTTCACAACCTAGCAACGCGATGGTACAGAGTTTAACAGCAATTTAAGATCCAGGGTAGTCGTGATGTGTAGTGCTAAATGTGGTAAGGAAAGACCTAAATATCTCTCGTATGATCTCAGTTTGCGATACCATGATTAAGTCAGTAGACATAATACTTGAAAAGGAGGCAACAGTCATTTTTAAAAACAAATGCGGGGGAAATAAAGACCCTCTTTAAGTTTTCTGCTGTGATGTTTGTTAGTGTCATACGACTGATGACCCAGAACTTATCTTAACTGGCAACTTGCTGAATCTTCAGACGAGATAAAGATAAAGAAAACTAACAAAGGTCTCTCTGCTGAGTACGTGTGGCCTGCACCCTAACTAGTGTTCCCTTTGCCTCACTATGTTCTGTCGTCCCACATTTCAGCTCAAACTACTCATCATGTCATATTCGGGATCCATGTTTGTGTGGTTATCAAACTATCGCAGAGGAACAATCTTCTCCCGGTTTCGGTCAGTGCTGGTCATTTTGTTTCTTGACTTATTTTTTTTTCTCGTAGGGTGGAGATCACGCAAGGAGGTCAGCGCTGAACAACAGCGACGAACCACTGGCGTACTACTACAGCGATGCACGCACGATGTACGAGGTGTTCCAGCGAGGGCTCAGAGTTTCAAGTGAGTGTATCTTTTGTTCTCAAGTAAATATGACACTCCCTGAAGATTTAAAATGGCAACTCTTCCTGTGACTCTAGATAAAAGTGCACTTTATTTTCTTTCGCAGATGATGGACCTTGTCTAGGATCGAGGAAACCAAGCCAGCCGTACGAGTGGCAGTCTTATAGAGAGGTGAGACGTGGACCGCGCACATTAAATCTAACATTCTGCTTGTCCACAATCTATTTTTTAAAAGCAGACATTTGATTTTACTTTTGATTTTGTCTTGCGCAGGTGGTAGACAGAGCGGAGAACATCGGTTCTGCTCTGCTTCAGAGAGGACACTCTCAAACAGGAGACAAATTCATTGGCATCTTTTCCCAGAACAGGCCAGAGGTACAGCAAATGTCATCATCCTTCATGCTACCGTTGCACAGTTTTGTTAAGCAAAGATATATTGCCAGAATCTGAAATCATTCCCTGTTCACTATGTAGTCCAGAGACAAATCGCACATTAATAATCGTAAAACAGCTGTACTTAACCCACAGATAATGGTCCAATAAGGACATTTGGGGAGTACATAAAAGATGCCTGTTAATATTTGCGTGGTCACAGATTTGACAAAATGGTGGCTGTAAGTTAAACTGCTGTGGATTTGTGTCAGTAGTGGTTGCTACTGGCAACTGAAACCAACTGCTGGTGGCGGAACAATAACCGCGGCAGGACAGAGTGACACAGCTGTATGAGATCTATCAAAATAAATAGATGAAACTAATTTGATCCCAAAAAATTTATAATATTTAAAAAAGTCTTTACTCAAGGTCCAAACGTTTTTCTAAGAACTGAGCAAACTCCATCCTCTGAGTAAGACCATGAGATGTGGTTTAAAAAGCTAGTTAAGTGGACCTTGACAGGTTTTTTTTTTTTTTTTTCTTGGTTAAACTATAACACAGGCATACTTGGAACTTTCCAAAGATAATCTGTCAATGTCTCTATGCTATAGCCATATTATCAGCATTCTTATTAGAAGTAAAATGATAATCAGTATAAAAGTGTAAAAAGTGCTGATTGATGATTTTGGTAGGTGTGATGAAGCCGTTGACTTCATTTTTTTTCATGTGTGATGTTGTGTTTTCTCAGTGGACCATATCAGAGCTGGCCTGTTACACGTACTCTATGGTGGCAGTTCCATTGTATGACACACTCGGCACAGAGGCCATCGGCTACATTATCGAAAAAGGTACACAGACGGCCACCGTCAGACACACCACCTGCAGTGCTATCACAGCGCTCTAGATCAAAGACAGTGATACGAAGTGGATAATTTGGTGCTGTCTGTTTTCCAGCTGCCATCTCAACTGTGATCTGCGACATACCCGAAAAGGCTGGCGTGATTCTAGACTGTGTCCGCGGAAAAGGGCGAACGGTGAAGACGATTGTGCTCATGGAGGCTTTTGACAGTGACCTCGTCGCCCACGGACAGGCGTGTGGCATTGAGATTCTGAGTTTGAAGGCGTTTGAGGTGAGAATAGCACCCTAATCTTATCTTTTGTTGGTGTCAGGTTTCTCAATCCCACTGCATTTTAGTCTTTCCTGTAAAACATTACTACAAACTAAACTACAAGCTTATTTTCAACCATCAGCAGATGTTCATGAAAATTAGCTGTGCCCCCTGTTGCTGCTCTTTGGGTTTGTAATTCAGTTGTGATCTGGTTAGAGCTAAATGGAAATTAGGCCCCGAGGTGCTGTGTTTAAAGCATGATTATCAGCACTTCCTGCAGACACGCTATATCTTACTGCATTTTTTTTGTTTTTTTCCAGGCCTTGGGTGAAGCCAACCACCAGACACCAGTGGTGAGCAGGAACAGCACACCTCTGGTTGATTACATGATTATAATTCTTACTAGATTACTACAAGGACAATCATCTTTTCAAGCTTATATTTACTCACTTGTAATCAGCAGGACTCTATCTGAGAGGATAATTAGGTTTTGCACTGCACTACAATACACCATCTTGCATATTTCTAATGGAATAGCAATTCAGGCTTCATGTGCATCAGTGTAGATCTGTGATCTGATTACAGCCCCCTAAACCGGAGGACCTCGCACTTATCTGCTTTACATCTGGAACCACAGGTAAATTACACAATGTGTTACAACTTTAACCTTTTGTAAATGTTTTTTTTTTTCCTTCTCATGTATAATCATGATCATCATTTTCATTTCAGGAAACCCAAAAGGTGCAATGCTTACTCACGGAAATGTAATCTCCAACACTGCAGGTTTCATTAAAATAACGGAGGTAAACAAATAAAGAACTTGGAAGATGTAAACAAGCATTGAATCTTCAGAAACATTACATTGTTTAATAATGGATTCTGGTCCCCTTGTTTTCAAGGTGAATGTTTCTTCTTTCATTTACTCACTAAAATCTCTTTAAACTGACTGTCCAGCTGATAAAATCCATATAAGAGTGATGATAATGGTGTTGATACACTTATCTGATTCACCTTTCTTAATTATTACTGTGCGCTGACAGCAATAAGCTTTACAAGCAAGTGACTCACAGATTTTTATTTTGCCCCCGACATTGCCTATAGGCTCCTTTTTTGTTTTTTCATTGTCGAGGTTGGCGTCTTAGTTGTGTCTTTTCAGAGCTGGATAAAAAACTCCTCTCCTCCTCCTGCAAGATTTTTTTAATCTGTTTTTTTGTTTAGTCGATGTTCTCCTAAAAAGCCACTAGGACTGTACATCAAAGATAAGGTGGTAAAGGACAGTACTCTTTGTAGCAAAGAGGCAAACGCAATATTATCTACCATAAAGTCCCAGTGTTCTATCGGTGAAACTAAACGTGATTTTGACAGCACATTTAAATGTTTTTATACCATTATTACAGCAAGGACAAGAAACAATTTCACCACAACTTATTTGCTAGATAAATGTATAGAAATGCAGGAAATGGCATACTCCGTTTTTTTTTTTTAACACCTTTTGACTGATTTGTGCTGCCCCAACTTCTGACACCAGACCTACGCCCTCGCAGTCATGAGATTTGGATCAGATTCAATGTAAGCATTGAGCTGTTCAACGAGCTTGCTTAAAGTTTAACACCCCTGTCTGACTGCCTGACCCTCTTTGACCCCTTTGTTTTCCTTTCCTTCTTGCCTCTGTTCCTCTGTCTTCCTCCCATGTCTGTTGCTCTCCTCTTCCTCCCCTGTGTATGTTGTCGTCCAGAACACACTGAAGCCAGGCAAAAAAGATGTGCTCATCTCCTTCCTCCCTTTGGCCCACATGTTTGAGAGGGTGGTGGAGGTACAGTACGCCATGTTTGACCCACATACATGCATGTGTTTTGTTTTGTGTGTCATCCGCAGGTACACTGCATGCTGGACTACCATGACATTCATGTATCCTACCTCCCCCTAGCGCACATGTTTGAGAGGGTTGTACAGGTATGTGTTGGACGTCTATACCTTCAGAAGTACTGCATAATAAAATTGCATTTAAAGAGGCATAGTTACTGACAGAATTACTGTGAATTATTAAAATGATGGTTTTGAGTCTGATATCTGATATCCATATTTATGTCATAGCGTTGTTCATTCTTGAATATTTTATATAGAATTTAAAAAGTGTTTTATAGAAATAAACATGTTTATTATCCTCAAATTATGGCATCAAAAACAGTCCAAAAACCTTTTTTACTTTCAAGGTAAAAGACTAACAGCTTCTGATTTTGGAAAATACAGCTGTTAGTTTAAATAATAAACTCTGGATATGCAGTGATATGTTTACAACACTGCCCCCTTGTGGATAAAATATCACCCTGATTTGAACGAATAGGAATAAACGGCTCTGTTTGTTTGTAGGGTGTCGTCCTCATCCATGGGGCTCGAATCGGCTATTTCCAAGGGGACATTCGACTCCTGATGGATGACTTGAAAACGCTGCAGCCAACAGTCTTCCCTGTGGTCCCACGTCTTCTCAACCGCATGTTTGATAAGGTCAGACAAAGTATAAGTATGAAAGTGGAGTTTCTATTTTATTTTGTATCAAATATTTTACTCCATTAATTTACATTTTTCATATTTCTAGCCACTAACCAATTTCTCTGGTCTGCTGCCATACGTTCCGTGTGGCTTGTCTCAATTCTCCATAGGTATTTAGTCAAGCCAACACGCCATTGAAGCGATGGCTGCTTGATTTTGCCTTCAGGAGGAAGGAGGCTGAGCTGAAAAGTGGTGTGGTCAGAACAGACAGCATGTGGGACAAGCTCATCTTCAAGAAAATACAGGTAAGCTTGGCATGCTGTTTTTGTTCAACTCTTTAGCATATTTTTTTCGCTTACTTAAAAAGAAATGAACTAATATTACTTAGATATCAGGCACACTTAGCTTTGAATGAGGCTTGGTCCTTGGTTGGTGTTAGCGGGTACAGGCAGAATGATAAATACCTATTTTTATAAATTTTATAATTTCAGATTCTATATTCACACATTATTTGATATTATTAAAGGCACAATTGTTGTTTTTTCTTTGTGGAAATGTATGAGGGCCATATACAGAGCATGAGAATTCAGTCAAATTAAAATGGCAGCAGTTAAATACAGTGCAGGCAAACACCAATCAGTTCCTTACACTATTGAACCCCCAGTGGGTCTTATGACATAAAATGGTCAATGGCCAATGTTTCAGTTTGACATTTTGAGTCTTCCCGTTTGTTTCACACTTTGCAGACGAGTCTGGGCGGTCGTGTCAGACTCATGATAACAGGAGCAGCACCAGTGTCTCCAACCATCCTGACGTTCCTACGAGCTGCACTGGGCTGTCAGGTGAGCAACATCCACAGGCCCATCTCATTGTTTGACAATGTATCAATAACTGTGATTGTTTTCATGAATGTCACTATAAACGTGTCCTGAACTCTGCAGTTTTATGAAGGCTATGGCCAGACTGAATGTACAGCTGGGTGCTCCATGTCAGTGCCCGGGGACTGGACAGCAGGTAAACGTCCACCATTCGATTCTCGTATATTACAGGCCTGCGTGTAAAATTTACACAATTATTTCTTTGAACCATGAAACTGAACTGTGACTACTTTATGTCTCCAGGTCACGTCGGGCCTCCTCTGCCCTGTAATGCTATCAAATTGGTGGATGTAGCAGAAATGAACTACCTGGCAGCCAATGGAGAAGGAGAGGTGAGGAGTGCTGCTTCAGAAACAAACAAATACATAGAGGGTCGAAAGTTTTATTGATTTTGCTTTGTATTGAACAAACAGCATTTTGTAGAGATACTTAAGTAGAGATACTTAAAGGACAATGCAAATATTATTTTAACTTATTATATACAAAGAGATGCCTAAAGAGGCCAAAACCAACACTGAATTTTCCTACAGCTTCATGTCTGCATTTTCTATCTGAACCATTGCTGCATATCAGGCAGAATGTGAAAGCACCAAAAGAAACTGTACCATAAATCCCTTATTACAGCGTACTGAGGGTTGAAAAAACAAAAAAAACAGTGTGTAGGATTTAGTGGCATCTAGCAGCAACTTATAATCCCTCCGCTCACACTCGCCTTTCAGAGCATGTAGGAGAACCTCCGGTGGCTGCAAAACTTGAAAGGCTACTGTAGAAACATGGTGGGGAAACATGACGGACCCACTCCCTCTGTAGATATAAAGGGCTCATTCTAAGGCAACAGAAACACAACTTTTATTTTCAGGTGATTGTACACTAACCAAACATACTTGTGAATATTATATCCCATTTCTGCCAATAGATCCCCCTAAATTGTGCACACTGGTTCATTTTTTTAATCACGATAAAACGTTTAAGTTTAAGTCAGGGGAGTCCTTAGGCTAAATCACTTGTGAACCATGAATGTCTGTACAAAATTTAATGGAAATTCATAGTAATAGTTCTTGAGATATTTCTGTCTGGACTGAAGTGGTGGAGTGGCCGACCAACTGACATCACCATTCCTAAAGCCATGCTGCTCGCATGGATGAAAATGTAATATGTTGCATGTGAAAAGGTCTGTGTGCCAGAAAGTTACAATTTGTGGAAATGTGATTTGTTAAAAGCCATTATCGCTCCCTCTAGGTGTGTGTCAAAGGACCAAATGTATTCCTGGGATACCTGAAAGATCCTGAAAAAACAGCAGAGGCCATCGACCAGGACGGATGGCTACATACAGGAGACATTGGGAAATGGCTCCCTGTAAGCAGAAGAGGGCGCTATTGATCTTTTTGATTATTGTTGTGGGTACATGTATTAAGTCTAGTAGCATAGCATCAGTTGGAACCTTAATTTCAAGTTGTTTCTCTCCTGGTTTGTTGCAGAATGGCACTCTGAAGATTACGGACAGAAAGAAGCATATTTTCAAGCTTGCACAAGGAGAATACATCGCCCCCGAGAAAATAGAAACCGTCTATAATCTCAGTGATCCAGTGGCCCAGATATTTGTTCACGGTGACAGCTTACAGGCGAGTAATTTGTGTGAAGCTGGTGCTAAATATCAGATTCTTTTCATAACACACAATACAGTCTCTAGTTCGGTACAACTTGTGTGGCGCTGATCTTCCTGGTATCCGTGTGGTATTTCGCAGGCATACCTGGTGGGGATAGTGGTACCCGATCCAGACTTTTTACCTATCTGGATCAAGAAAAAAGGGATTGAAGGATCCTACTCGGAACTGTGCAAGAACACTGTGAGCTTTTATTACTGTCAGCAGCCCAAACACACACACTTGTCCCTCTTGCTATCCATGCTGACATTTCTGACTGTTTTTTTAGGATGTGAAGAATGCCATTCTGGAGGACATCCTGAGGTTGGGCAAAGAAGCAGGACTCAAATCTTTTGAGCAGGTGATTGTTGCCATGTTTGATATTATCCTTAAAATGCTGCATAATCCATTCTGCTGCATTTGGTCTGGCAACAGAAATGATTAGTTGATTTAATTATCCGACTGAATAAATCTGCAACTATTTGGATAATCGATTATTGGTTGAAGGCATTTTTTTTTTCAAGCACATATGCCATAGTAACATCTTATCAATTGTAAGAATGGGCTGCTTTTCTTCTGTTTGTGTGACAATCAATTTGAAGACATCACCTTGGGCTTTAGACAAGTGTGATAGGCATTTTTCACTATTTTGACACTTTTATAAACCAAATGATTAACAAAATAATGAAGATTAATTGATAATTAAAAAAAAACTGTTTGTTGCAGCCCCACCTCATATTTCTTTACACTCTTTGCTATTCATTCTGCTTTTGCTCCTTTTCGCTGCAGGTGAGAGACATTTCATTACATCCCGAGATGTTTTCTGTCCAGAATGGCCTGCTGACACCCACCCTGAAGGCCAAGAGGGCTGAGCTTCGGAGTCACTTCAGAGAGCAAATTGACGAACTGTATGCCAAAATTAAGATGTAAACTGGGATGGAGGAGTACTGTAAGGAATCAGTCATTTAGAGCACACAGCCAGAACCAAATGGTTAAATGAGGGCCTCTATTTATCTACCAGTGACCATCGTCACAATCGTAGGAATTGCTTTCAAACTGGATAATGAATCCCAGTTTGACGCATGTTGTCTCCATTTCATCTAGTGATTGTTCCAGTACATTTTACCCTGCTATCAGTGGCTAATTAGTTCAGAACATGTCATCGTAATACTCTTATAATTTTTCCAAGGGTAAGGGTTAAAACAAAGGGGAAATGTGACTTGCTCGTGCCTTAACGGTCAGAAAGGTGCAGCCAATGAAAACACTTGTGTTTTTATTCTTGGGAGCCATAGGAAATAATGCTTTTACAACAAATGGAGTATGGCAAATAGAGTATTTATATACGAGACTGTTTATTTAATGTAACCATTAAACCTGTAAATAGTGTATCTGCTGAAAAGTCTATTTCTATGCAGATTTAATGCCTGATACTCTGTGGTTGTAATTCCCAGTATTTCCATGCTTCTCAATGTTGTATGCTAAAAGACGGAAACTGGTATTAGTGCACACTTTAGTTATTAGCCTATTGGGAATCTTGTTGCTTAACATTGTTTGTGCCTTTGTGGTTGTTTTCTTTTAACACTGTGTGGAAAATGTACTGTTCCTGCAGTTTTTAAGATTTTCACATTTCAGTGCCACAGGTTAAAGCTGTATAATGCACAAGTCTTCAGGGTAAATATTTGGATCAGTGGTATCCCTTAATTTTTCAAAATTAATTCCACATCCTTGTCAGCACTTCAGTAATTGTTAATGACAACACAAATTTTGTGTGAAACGGAGCAGAATTTCAGATGTTTTGACAAAATTATGGTACACACACACGACAGTTCAAGCCATATTTTTTAAGACTCTTATATGAAAAAGGGTAAAGGTGCAATTTTGTGCTGGAGTTATAAGTACAGTATATTTGTCACCTGTACCAAATAAATACTTTCCTCAAATTGTGGTATTCAGTTTGTTATAATGGGGACAATGCTTCGGTAGCTCGTAACTGATTGTTTTTGATGTAATTGCCAAAGTCCATAAATCCATGTATATAGGCAAGCACTATTTAAACATTAATGCATGGTATGTCAATCATGACTTCTATGAAGACATTACTAACTGTTGTACTATATTATCATTATCTGTTTATAAACCGGGTTCCCATGGGAGGAGTTAGACAAATACATTAAAAACACTGCTTACAACTACATTAGTGTTAAACCATTTACATCTTATATACTGCTTATAATTGCTAAATGAGGACTTAATAAAATGCTACCAGTCTCGTTGATACTGTACAGCCAGTGCAAAACAACAAACCTCACCTTCTACTGGGAATCAAAATCTGCCATACATTCGAGCAGAAGGTCATCAGAGATATCACCGCTGTTTTGTTCAAAGTCATCCAGGCTCTGTAAGTAGTCCTGGTCATCCTGTCTGTCTCCCCACACAGCAGATTCCTCCTCTGCACATGCTGTTCTCGGTGGGGCCTGGCTGGCTTCAATGTTGCCAGCGTCATCTATTAAGTAAGCCTGGTCTTCCTCATCCTGCCGGTGAACAGAAGACATGATCATACGCTGCTGCGCATTGTAAAGAACACCATGTCTGAGCTTTCAAAGAAGACAAACAGGTTTTCCTGGCAAACTTAGGTTAGTCAGGATGCTAGTTAAAGGAAAGCAAACAAACCAGCGTCATGATGTAGCTGACACAGATTTCTGGTGGCAGTGGGTAACCTGTAACATTACAAATGTTTATCTCACAGAGGTTGTATTACCACCATTGTGCAATTTATTACCCCACAGACAGATCATGTGCCCTTTCTTTAAATGTAAGAAGTCAGTATGGCAGCTCTTAGCGTCATAACATACTTGAGGACCTGAAGTTCTTGCATTCAGGATCGTGACACTTCTGGTACCACACTTCCTCTTTGAGATCCACAACAATCCTGCACAGGAGGTTGAGACCAAATCAGAAGGGTGGAGCACACTTTATGTCTACAAAAAATCACACATACACATACATACATGATGTTGTTGCTTCTATGAAACCTTTCCACATTTTCACACCAGCGGTATTTTGCGATGTCATAGACAAGAAGTTGCTCTGCAGCAAAGTAGTTCCATCGTCTGATGCCTTTTGAAGTAAACAGAACAGACAGTCCTGACATTACCGATATACACCGTTACAATCAGTTTCTGCATAGTGCACTCTGTCAAAAGGATGGTGTGAACACGCACACTTTGCAACTCAGCAAATGTTCATAGTAACACATACACTGTATACTATCACATAGTGCTAGAACAAGAAAATTAAAATACCACAATATTTATGACCATACACCATGACGTAAGATCAGTTGTCAGCTACGCCTAGCTGGGGGTTTTCTGCTGTTCTCTGTTTTATATCATTGTGAAGTGAATATCTTTGGACTGTTGGTCCAACATCTGAAGTCATTACCTCGACATTTTATAGACCAACTGATTAATTGATAATGAAAATTATCATTAGTTGAAGCCCTAGGTCGCCTCTCGCCCAATGTCAGCTGGGATCAGCTCGAGCCCCCCCCGCGACCCTCTGTGGATAAGCGGTATAGATAATGGATGGATGGATGAAGTCCTAGGTCCCAAACTAGACATGCACATTTTTTTTAAAGTAACACACCTAGTGCAAAAACATATCCTGTATCAGCCCAACACTTACTTCCATGCACGCCATCCCTTTTAACCACAGTTAAGACAAAGTTGTCCACTTCTTGATGAGGGGACAACAGGCAGGCAGAAAGTGAGTCTGCCAGTGATGGATGAGAAAAAGGATAGTATAATTTAAAACATATTTATATTGAAATATATTAAGGTAGAATATTGATACAGTGACTGATTATGTAATACACTATGTGTTTATGCACAATATAGAGAGGAACCTCTGTTGTCAGTTCAGTGTTACCTGGATTTGTAGCTGATCCCAGCTGGCCAAGAGGCCTCTGGGTTTTGGATTCCTTTGTTTCTGGGACATCCCACGTAAAAATTCTCTGACCTGTGAAACTAACAATCCACAGAAATAAACTTAAATCCGGTGGCTTGATGAAGGTAATATTTTCAGGACAATTAAAAAGATGTTCAAAGTACCTCACATTACAGATTAAGGAAGCCAAGAATACACTTTCCTCCTCTGAAATTCCCTTCACGGGTTTGGCAATATACTTGTTGTTGTCTGCCACTGTGAACGCAGCGTTCTTCCCAACTTTTGATGACTTATAAAGGCGGAAATTTCTGTTCTTGGTGTAGACACCTGTTTTGTAAATTATAACCATAATTAAATATCCATAGGTACATACTGGTAGGGTTTACAAAAAAATGTAGAAGAGGTACTGAATATATCAAGAGAATCATTTAAGTTTATGCACAATATAGAGAGGAGCCTCTGTTGTCAGTTCAGTGTTACCTGGATTTGTAGCTATCTAGGTGCATGTCTTAGATACGACGGCAAAAAAGAACAAACAAAAGCGCATGGGCTTTCTTACCAAGATCAACAAAAAGACAGTCTTGGCCTTCCTTGTTTTTCACCTGGAGGAACCGGAGGTCTCTCTCTCCCCGTTTGCACCTTTTGGGCTGTGGACTCTCAGCCATCTCACCAGCCGTTGCAGGCTTCCCCTCTGAAACAGCATGTGCTCTGCTGGCAGTGTATCAGTAAGACAAATTACACAACGTAATGAGGAGAAAAATATTCTTTTTTGACAGGTCTGAAAAACAAACCGTGTTTCACGGTTTTCTGCCACTGAATTCGTCCCAACATTCAGGCAACTTCCACTTTTGGGTGTGCTCAGGACTGGTTGGAGAACTGCATGGATAAACCTACCTGAAGAAAAAATAGAGAGAATACACTGACTGAAGTTACATAATGAAAAAAACGTTTTTCTTCCCTCCATGCAACACGGAACATACCGACATGTATGTTGTCTTTGAAAGCTGCATTTGGAAGATTGAAGATGAGATGTTGACTGAACTTCTCTTCTGTGCTGGAGTCAAGATTGAGGACATGGTTTGTGGAGCACTCAATCCCATAAACCTCCATTAGCTTGTCGCAAACATGCTGCCAACACACAAAACACAGACACATGTTACTGTACATCCTACATCTTCGAGGTAAGAAAGTAATAAGAAACTACACATGATCTGTCCAGACATTTCTGCAATATGAGACAGATTCCAGCCATCACTTTTCAACAATAATTTCAAAGAATCTCTAATTCAACTAATCATCCTTGGCTCATCTGAATCAACAGTGAACCTTACTTACCCTCAGAAACAACACAAAAATGTAGCAGGAAGACTTTGGAATTAAAATAAATATACCCACACCCACACACACACACACAACAGGGTGGATGATTTTCTTTTTTTAAATTACTGATTGAATGTGAAGAGGATATTTTTAGAACCCATTCTTTGAATTTATAATTGTCAAACAACATATGAGACATTGTTATATGTATGTGAATCAAGCTGCTCAATAAAAGTACGAATGTAGGGAGATACACTGTCAATGAATATGTGACAAGTAGCCTACCTGGATGAGTGAAGACACCATAGTTTTCCCATCAGCTCCTTTGTTCGAGGGCTTGTGGAACTCCAAGTCAAAGTAAAGCTTACAAACAGCCCCCTCTGGTATCACTTCGTAGCAATGCATCAAGGACTGCGTGTAAGCCCTGGAAAAAAAAAATAATAAACAAAACACAAATCACAGGGTTTGAATACATTCAAATTCAAATTAATTATTTTCCAAACATTCAAGATTTTGTATGAACCCTGAAATCACCACTGATGCTCATCACATTTTTTCCAAACACACAGAAGAACATGCACCTCATTTTGCAAGGCAGAGCTGATATTTACCTGTAGTAATGCCACAGCTCAATATAACTGGTAACCAGGTAGATCCTTTGACCCAGGGGTGTCTTTTCTTTTTCAAGTGCAAAAACATGTACAGCCTAGGGAATGCAAGGCACAAATGTCAGCATGTTGTTTCTTCACACACACACACAGGATGTAAAACCTAAAAAATAAAATAAAATTGGATCAGATAGAGATAGATCAGAAAAGTCTTGTTACCTCTTTGCAGCTCTGAGCGAAGCGGATCGCCATAATCTGACGAGGGAAGAGCTTCCAGATGGAGGAAGGCTGGCACGGCCACAGTCGAGGTTTGTAGCACGAGGCCAGAGGATTCAACTGGAACGACTGTGCAAGCTGCTCAACCTTCTTCAGGCGGTCTACCCACTTGCTCATCCTCAATTCCTTAAGTTAACCACTGATTTGCAACCTTTATAACAGCCACTTCCAAAGCGAGGTCAGAGGTCACCTACAGGACAGCACCCTGGAGCTGGTAGAATTCTGGGACTTGCTCAAGGACACTTCAGCAGAGTGGATGCCTTACCTTTGGTCCTCCTGTCATCCTTCATCCTGAAAAACCCTGCGTTATACAAAGAAGTGTTTCCGTTATTTAGCTTTCCTTCACTGATATAAATGGGGCGGACAAAACAATAGAAACACCGGTTAGTAGAACACTATAATTCAACAGCACCAAAAACTACATCCTACAAAATGATCATATACGTAGTTGAATCAACCCCTGAAACAGTTTCAATTCATTTCAGTTTTATGTATATAGTGCCATATCTCAGGGCACTTTTCCATATAGAGCAGGTCTAGATCGATAGATTTATGTCCTTTACTTAAGCAAAAAGTAGCAATTACACATAATAAATATTACAAGTAAAAGTCCTGCAAGTAACAGTATGATCACTATGCGTTAAAATTAAAAGTAGCCATTAGAATTGTCCTTGTCAGTTATGTCATTGTATATCATACAATATCCCATCACATGATCACAATATATCATGATTCATTTACGTGTTTCATATTTTCCTTATTAGGTTTTCACAAGTATAATAGCAAAATAAAAGTAGAGTAACAGTGCAAAGTAGTAAGCAGCGGTAGAAAGATATAATTTAACAAGTAACAGTTAGGTTACAAGTGTGCTTGAGTTACTTTCCATTACATTGCCTTTTTAAAGTAAATGCTATGAATACGTCTCCCACCACTGTAGCGTCTAACGAACAGCTGAAACGCTGAGTGTCAGAGCTAATGTAGGCTGTAACCGTACCGTTCACTTAGCTAGCATAACTTTAACGTTTAACCTCGGCGTCTTCGGGGATAACTCACCATTGGTTAAGGTGCAAAGGTAAAAGAGCCCAGTAGGTTATTTTGCCGTTGTGTTTATGGCAACACTCCCCTCAGTCACTTCTCACTCGGCGATAACAGCGTCTTGTTTTCTTTTTTGGCGCGTCTGGAACCGGAAATACGGCTGTTTCCGGTCTCAAAACGGAATCAACAATAATGGATTTGACTGTCCCAGTTTGTATTACAACCTATACTGTTTATTAGATCATATAGAACACAGTTTAGCCAAATGATAAGCGGAGGAGCTAAAGTACAGGCAATGTAGGCGTTCTGTGTCAGTATCATGGACGAATACTACTATTACTATTACTACTACTACTTCTTCTTCTTCTTCTTCATGTTTTATGGCGGTTGGCAAACGGCGTTATGATGCATTACCGCCACCAACTGGTATGGAGTGGGGAGCTTGACCTCGTTATACACCTAGATATATAAGAATAATAATAATAAATATAAATAAGACAAAAAACAGTTTTATTCTCTCTATTAAGTTTGTTTTCCTAAGCTATCGAAACAAAAAATTGTAAACATTCTTCCCTAGAGTTTTTTCCGGCTACCTTTTGTCAAAATAAAATTAAAAATAATTAAAGGTGTAAATAGAACCGTCAATGTGGTTACTATCAAAATATGAATATACCAGTAAAAGGACATATATTACAAACAGACTTATACGTATAAGCAAGCTATACTAAAAATTAGCGCAGTTGTATTTCATGATAGTATATCCTGTAATGCAATGTTGTGGATAATATTAATATTTTTTGATGGCCTAATTTCTCTAACCCTAACCCTCCCACACAAAGTTGTGAATTGTCAGCAAGTACTGTTATTATGGCGTTGGTACTCTACAAATCTGAGCTTAAGAAGGCCCATACAATAGAAGGAAGGAAGGAAGGAAGTGTGAGGAGGCCAGGATATGGAACATAACCTTAATTCCTATTGGCTGTTCCCAAGCCCCATCTCTAGGGAACACAGAAGAACACCATACAGTCATAGGTATGTAGGCTATTTTCTAGGTTATATACTATTATGCTAATTTGTCAATATATAACTGGTTTAAGAAGAATTATTATAGGCGCACACAGCAATTAAGTAACTAGGGTGTAGTCTAGCTATTTGGTTGGACCAAAGGAAATTAAATCCTTTGATATGAATGGATTATCACATATACAACAATCAAAGAAAAATATTGACAGTGAGCTTAGTGTGTCTCATAAACATTTCTGCTTAATTTGACCTACGTGTGACCTAATTTATTTTATTTGTCTTAACATTTAAATGAGCCAGTGTGGACAACCATTCCCCTACATTATAGTAGGCACAACTTGCTGCAGGTAATACAGAGATACATTAAAGTAAAATAGTGACTAGTCTAACTAGAAAATGCATGTCCTGCAGAAAAGGCACGTGAATGCAATTAAATAAATGAAAATTTAGATATTTTTAATACATTTCTTGAAAACACTTAAAGCCTAAATGCACTGCACTGCTGACAAACCTGGATGGTGAAATGTAAGTAAATGTAATGTACTGAGTTTGGAAGCTGAACTGCATTACCTAAAGAAGCTGAGAGCTGAAATACATTTCTACAAAAGCTGAAAGCAATACTGTGCTACTAGCAGGGTATGCTTCAGAATGCAGCATTCACACTAGTATTTTGCTGTGCTGGACCAATTAAGTTTATTTTTTTTATGAAAACATCTGGAACACATTAGCAAGAGCTCACTACAGTACCAGACCAAATACCTCGACATCAGGGCTCCAGTGGCTCTCAGCTATTTCCTTCCACAGGAAAGGAAAAGAGTTGCTTAGTGAGATAAGTTTTTTTACTGCCCAGACAGTGTTCTGCTGACAATGATCCCACCCCTGCAGTTTGATGTACATGAACTTGATTTTTTGAGTTGTCCCCAGAAATAAATCTTCCAGGTTTAAGGTATGTGCCGTTTTACGTTTCCAACATTTGTTTTTCATTTAAATGGTTAATCATCTATGCTTATCTTTGACATATTCCAAGTAAGGAAAACTGATAATGATAGATTGAGGGTTTGTCTAAACAAAGCATTTGTGCAAGAATCCAGTTCATCCCATTTCTGGAACGTGCACAGTGTCATGGAATGTATTATTCAAGTTTGGCCATGCAATGCTTTTCTTTGATTTCTGTTTCAGCAGTCTGTGCAGATAGAAGACAAGAAGAATGTGGGACAGAAGAAAACTGCTCCTTGCTGCAATTGCTTTCACAGCGCTCTACTACAAAGTAAGCATTATTTCTCTTACAAAACTATTCAAAACTTGTGATGGTATGTTTGAATTATTATTTATTTCTTCTTGAAACTGTATTTTGATTGTAATACTCACTTAAAGGTGACTGCAAAGAAGAAGAAACTACTGGACATGGCTCCAGATGCTGTAGATGACATGTACAGTGGATGCCGTAAAGAGGCCATGGAGAAGTTTATATCTTCAGGCCTGTTAAGACAAGAGCTAAACCAGAGTAAGGAATTCCAGAAGGCATGGGAACTAAAAACCAAGTTTTCACAAGTGATCCCTGGAGGATTACCAGAACATACTTATGCACTTTCCACATATTGCAATGGAGATCCAGAGTTCCAAAAAACTTTTGGCAAGGCAGTGGAGACATTTGGCACAAATGTTAGCACCTATGAGGACCACTTCCATTTCAAGTCCCTTCACTTCCTGCTCATGGATTCCATGTGGCTGCTGAAACAAGAGGGGTGCAAGACTGTGTATGGTCTCGCAGAAAAACCATACACAGCTAATAAGGGCTCAGAGGTGAGATTTGGAAGGTTCACCAAAGTTTATTTAAGCTACAGTGAGCTAAAGAAATGGGCAGATTTGGGCGATGAATTCATCTTCAACATCACTTCTTGCTTCTTTGCCAACCTGGATGACAACATTTGTAATGAGGAGAATGTGGCACTTTTATCTCCAGCTGAAGTGTTCACTGTAGAGGACGTAAGGTATATTGCCGAGGACGAATGCACTCAGATCGTCTTGAAACACTCAAGACTGAACAACTCTCACAACTGTTACATCTTTTCACGGTAAGATTCACAATTTCTTGATAAAAATTTAATATTTTGCTCACTCCCATGATTATTAACAAAAGGTTGAAGTGATATTTGAATGTTACAGAATTATGAATAACTGATGAAAAGTGAAAGTATTTGAAATAGATACAAAGCCATAGTTTTACCTGTACTGTATGTACATTTTAAGTTTTGCTCTTCACCCGAAATAGTCCATTAAAATTCCAGGTGATGAAGAATAATATATTTTAAAGACCCTAAAAACTTGTTCTCAGATCTTCAGTATTTCTCTAAAGCCATAAAAATCAATGAATAAAAAAGCAACAATCCAAATTAGTGTTAGTTAAAAAAAGAGTTTAACACTCAATAACCAAGTTAATCAGCTTCTTACAGGCTGTGTATGGGCAAAGGGTTTGGTTTCTGTCAGAGGTTGTGCAAGAAAAATACAAACAAGTTTATACATAATATATACTGGTATAAATGTACATAATCTAGCAAATAATAAATTAGGATTATTCATTGTTTATCATGTTATTATTCTGTAACTATGTTAGTATACCAAAACAAAAAAGCCACATAAATATTTTATATACATTATAGCATGTTATAATGCACCAACCCAATAATCACCTATAATTTCCTTGATATTTTTGATAAATATTATTTTATACATAAAAATGTTTACAAAACAAATCCTACTTCCAATGTCAACAATGAACCTTTAAACTCAATAGATAATTGTGTGCCTGAAGTGCGGTAGCACAATACTGCAGCATGGCTAGCTTATCATCTTTCCGATGATAGCCTTACTTTGATGATTGGACTCACGGTTTTTGCTATAGAAGCACTTGTTTGTGAGGTTTAACTGGGCTCTCTCTGCGTATCTGGTGCATTAAAAGTGCTGGCTGATGACGGACACAGCCACAGCTAAGCAGAGACGGCCACTAGATGGCAGCATTGGATTACAAACGGGAGTAAGACTGTTAAAATTTCAGACACAGCTGCAGCTAAGCAGAGACGGCCGTGACAGCATGGTCCACTAGATGGCAGCATTGGATTACAAACGGGAGTAAGGCATGTTGTGGATTTTTCCTTTTCCACGTCCTACTCGATCTGTTCAATAGCGATGTGAGACGAATCCAAGTGTAGTCTTATTTATTGAAGCTTCAAGTTACTCTCATACAGAGGCTATGCTGTCTGCAAGAGAGTACGAAAAGTGGCAGTAGGGAGAAGTTACTTATAG